>VNJN01004533.1:0-12226 GCA_008042485.1 Drosophila mayri | reverse complement strand
TTAGACAGGTCCCGTTTGCGGACGGGCTAGAAGCGTTGAAGACAACCCGCACCTTGGTAGTCGTGCTTTCTGGCTTGACCACGGCATGATGTGGAAGGTAGTAGGTAGCGGAACTGCTTGCGGGAGAGACCTCGGTCATGTGGCCTAAGTCGATGTACTCCTGAATTACCGAGTCATAGCGAGCCTTAAGGGGCGGATCCCTCTTCAGGCGCTGCTCATTTCGCAGGAATTGAGCAAAAGCAAAGGACCGCGAAGACGCTAGCTCGGAACCCTTGGTGGTACCGACCTTGGTGGAACTTGCCCGGAGCTATTAGCCTTGACGTCGTCGATGGCCTCCAGAGTGCGATGCCGCTCCGTCAGGAAGTTATCCAACTCCTTCCATATTGGAATTTCGGACTTCTTGTGCACGGATTGCTCCCACATGGAAAGTGTCTGTTTGGGGAGCGTTGACGGAATCATAAACACCAGGAGACAGTCCCAAGCCTCAACATTGATAGAGGACATCTCCAGAGCTGTCAGACAACTCTGAATGGTGGCTTGGAGCTCCTTCAGCGCGACTCCGGACTCTTGAGGAACAGCCTGGATGTTGAAAAGGATCTTCAACTGGCTGTTGACCAAGAGCCGCCGGTTCTCAAAGCGGTCCGTGAGGCTTTGCCACGCCGCGACAAACCCCTCATGGGTAAGCGGAGCCTTGGAAACAATGGCGTGTGCGTCACCACTTGTTTTGGATAGTAAGTGGAACAACTTTTCTACCGGGGTGAGCCGCGAGTTCTGGATGTAAATGGCCGTGAACAAGTCTCTGAAAGTGGGCCACCGGAGATAATCACCCGCAAAGACTTCGGTATCCACTGGCGGTAACCGGCGGCCTGTCGACAAGGGCGTGAGAACGTTGGCGGAAGCCTGAGTGGACTGAGAGGCAATTTTTTGCCGAAACTGAGCAGTACACCTCGAATAGACGGAGTAACAGTAGCTGTAATTTGATTCCAGCACTGTCGAGGTGGCCGTATTATCATCGGATATGGCTAGGAAGTCGGAGCAGCTCTCGTAGGTCTTTTCGACCTTCTCCCACAGGGCCCGAATTTGGTCCCGATGGACTTCCCACTTGTACTGGGAGCATTCCGTTTCTTGGGCGCCCTGAGTATTTATGTTGGCCTCGAATTGACTGATCCGATCTGTTGTGGCGATGAACTTTTTCAGTGCCACGTCGACCGCACTTTGAGCCATTCTTGCCACCGAGCGGGTCTGCCTTTGTGAAGGACCGGGGGTTTTATCGACGGATTCGTCGCTCTTTGCCCTTGAAATGGCACTGGAGATGCGGATTTAGATCTGTCCAGACGAATGGATGGGATAGGGCGCGGGCTCTGGTCTTCCCCCTTTGGCATTCTCAGAATAGAGCTCGCTGGTCAGCGCTTGTCGACTGACTTGCGCAATTAGTGCCTCGTCCGAAGCGGTGGCCGGTCACACTAATGTGCTGAGAATAGCGAGATCGCGGATGCAATGCTTACAAGGAACTCGTTGGCAACTCGGCGCAGACGTCGAAAGACCAGTCGTGTTCGGCACGAACCGTAAGTGGAGGATACAAAAACAGTAGGAACCCAAAACCCAAAAAAAAACCCAAAAGGCAAAGCGGTTTGGTGTGATTGCCGGCGGATGGTGCCTGATGCGGAGTAGAAACAGTGTTGGAGACACGGAAAATGAAAAAGTATCGGAAAGTTCGTGCTCGTTCAGAAACAAGTGGATGACAATCACTGTGTGTAAAATTATGTATGTAGAAATATATGACACGTACGTATAGTGTATCCTTAACTGACTCGGGTTTAGAGGGGCCTTTGAATAGCAGAATTTTTGTTTTTCGCAATAATATTAAGTGCTTAGGTGTTTATAGGTATAATTGAACCCTCAATAATTTTTGAAATTTAATGTTGCGGAGCCGGAAAGGTGGAATTGACCTTGGCTTATTGTTCGGATGGAGAACTAGTAAATAAATAATTAATAATTTTCTAATTTAATTATTATGTGGCCGGAAAAGTGGAATAAAAACTTTGGCTGCTTCCAGATCGACAATTTAATAATTAAATACTTTGTGGTATTTGCTCCACTAAATTGTTTTAAGTTTACTTAGCCGGACGGATGGAATTAAAAAATTAATAATTTTCGAATTTAATTATGATGTGGCCGGAAACGTGGAATAAAACTTCGGCTTTTTCCCGATCGCAAAAATTAATAATTAAATGCGTTGTGGTATTTGCTCCACTAAATTTGTTTTAAATTCAAATTTAAAAAACTCTGCGTGGAGTTGTGGTTGTAGCGGGAAAAAAGTTCACTGGGTTACGCCGACGGCAGCGCAGTGCGTAAGTCACCAAAGGCAAAAAATAATAAAACAGCAACCCACAAAAAAACTCACGGCGCTGCGGCGGCTGAGGTAAATTTTTTTTTTGGAACACGGATTTTAAGTGAATATAATTGGTAGGTTTAATATTAGCTTTATTTATTTCTGAAATCGGAGGCAGAAAATGTATGGGAATATATATGAGCATTTATTTTATATGGAGATGTGTATATGCATATGTGTTAATTTCAGAAATCGGAGACAGAAAATATATTGGAATATATGTATGTATGTATGTACGTATGGGCATGCATTCACAGCGGAGCGGTCATAAGTGGACTGTATATATGTATGTATGTAACTGGGGGAACGGAGTGTTTGCGGTGAAAAAATGACACTGATTGGAACAAAAAAAAATATTGCGACAGCAGCGGACTGTTCGGCGAATTTGGAAATTTGCGGAACTAATGCACACCGGCTGGCCAATATTAATCAAAATTATGCCGCACAATTTCACTGTTCACTGTTTGCGAATCTTTCGCGGATTAATTGCACCAAAAAAAAATATATATATATGTGCGCAATTGTCATGTGTGAATATGTGTATGTATATATGGATGCACATATGCCTCGACCGCCGGCAAGCGAATGGATAACGGGGAGACCGAAAACGATGAGGAATATGGCGCACACAAAACGGAGACGGATGGAAAATTTTTCAGAGATTGAAGGCGAAGTAGAATAGAAAAAATGAATAATAGAAATTACTCCCGTTGTGTCGAAAAAACTCGGACTTGGAGCTGACACGGAAGGAAAAACAAATCTTACAGCAGTGTGAACGAAATTTATTGTTCGGATCACTGCTGAAGACCGGCAGTGAGACGAAGACGGAGAAATGTCGTACTTATCTTTTTGGCGGACCAATGCCGGGAACTGCTGGTGGAGAATCCACAAAAAAAATCCGGCTCTGATGGACCAAAATGTGAAGAGGGGCGCTTGTGCCGCAAAATGATGTCCAGAAAGCGAAGGAAGGCCCAGCGGAAAAATCCCACGTCGTGAACGAAAGTAAATCGGAGGCTCGAAATGAAGAGTTGGGGGCGTCGTGGGTAAATTCAATGTGTCAGCTTTATTTGGCTTCATGCATAAGACTAAAAACTAAATTAACATAAGGGCCGCGCTCCCGATCGATAAGCACAGCTTAACAGCACGGGAGCGGGCCCGAGTGGCGGACAGCAACGCACGAGAGCAGGAGCAGCGACGGCCGACCCGAGGGCCTGAGCACAAAAGGGGCGAGCGCGGGTGCGCTCTTAAGTTTCGGTGAGCCAAGGCGGCACAGCGGCGGCCCCTCACCTAAACAATAAAAAAAACTGCTGTCCATCTCTTAAAACTACAAAATCTAAAATTCCCACCCCTTAAAACTCAAAAATTCCATCCAGAAACTCTAAAGAAAATAAAAAATAAATTATTAAAACTAAAAAATTTAAGAAAAAACTTCTGTCCATCTCTTAAAACTACAAAATATGGAATGACCACCCCTTAAAACTAAACATTTTCATCAAATAACTCTTAAAACAAAATAACAAACGTTTGCCCACCCCTTAAAATTCAACAATTCCATCCAGAAACTCTAAAGAAAATAAAAAATAAATTCTTAAAACTAAAAAATTAGAAAAAAAAACTGTTGCCCATCTCTTGAAACTACAAAATGTAAAATGCCTACCCCTTAAAACTCAAAAATTCCATCCGGAAACTCCAAAAAAATAAAAAAAAACCTTAAAACTAAAAAAGTTAAGAAAAAAACTTCTGACCATTTCTTAAAACTACAAAATCTAAATTCCCACCCCTTAAAACTCAAAAATTCCATCCAGAAACTCTAAAAAAAATAAAAAAAATCCTTAAAACTAAAAAATTTAAGAAAAAAGCTTATGCCCATCTCTTAAAACTACAAAATATGGAATGCCCACCCCTTAAAACTAAACAACTTCATCAAATAACTCTCAAAACAAAATAACAAACGTTTGCCAACCCCTTAAAACTACAGAATAAAAAAAAAAAAACGTCTGCCCATCTCTTAAAGCTACAAAATCTAAAATGCAAACCCCTTAAAACTCAAAAATTCCATCCAGAAACTCTAAAAAATAAAAAAAAATCCCTAAAACCAAAAAATTTAGAAAAAAACTTGCCCATCTCTTAAAACTTCACAATATGGAATGCCCACTCCTGAAAACTAAACATTTTCATCAAATACCTTGTAAGATAAAACAACAAACGTTTGCCCACCCCTTAAAACTAGAAAATTTAGAAAAAAAACTGCTGTCCATCTCTTAAAACTACTAAATCTAAAATGCAAACCCCTTAAAACTCAAAAATTCAATCCAGAAACTCTAAAAAATAAAAAAATAAATCCTTAAAACTAAAAAATTTAAGAAAAAAACATTTGCCCATCTCTTAAGACTACAAAATATGGAATGACCACCCCTTAAAACTAAACATTTTCATCAAATAACTCTTAAAACAAAATAACAAACGTTTGCCCACCCCTTAAAATTCAACAATTCCATCCAGAAACTCTAAAGAAAATAAAAAATAAATTCTTAAAACTTAAAAATTTAGGAAAAATATCCAAAAAATAAAAAAATCCTTAAAACTAAAAAATTTTAGAAAAAAACATTTGCCCATCTCTTAAGACTACAAAATATGGAATGTCCACCCCTTAAAACTAGACATTTTCATCAAATAACTCTTAAAACAAAATAACAAACGTCTGCCAACCCCTTAAAACTAAATAATAAAAAAAAAGCTGCTGCCCATCTCTTAAAACTACAAAATCTAAAATGCAAACCCCTTAAAACTCAAAAATTCCATCCAGAAACTCTAAAAAATAAACAAAAAAATTCTTAAAACTAAAAAATTTAGGAAAAAACTTCTGCCCATCTCTTAAGACTACAAAATATGGAATGACCACCCCTTAAATTTAAACATTTTCATCAAATAACTCTAAAAAAAAAAAGAAACGTTTGCCAACCCCTTAAAACTAAAAAACAAAAAAAAAACTTCTGCCCATCTCTTAAAACTAAAAAATCTAAAATGCCAACCACTTCAAACTCAAAAATTCCATCCAGAAACCCTAAAAAATTAAAAAAAAATCTATAAAACTAAAAAATTAAAAAAAAAAACTTCTGCATATCTCTTAAGACTACAAAATATGGAATGCCCACCCCTTAACACTAACCATTTTCATCAAATAACTCTTAAAACAAAATAACAAACGTTTGCCCACCCCTTAAAACTAAAAAATTAGAAAAAAAAACTATTGCCCATCTCTTGAAACTACAAAATGTAAAATGCCTACCCCTTAAAACTCAAAAATTCCATCCGGAAACTCCAAAAAATAAAAAAAAAACCTTAAAACTAAAAAAGTTAAGAAAAAAACTTCTGACCATTTCTTAAAACTACAAAATCTAAAATTCCCACCCCTTAAAACTCAAAAATTCCATCCAGAAACTCTAAAGAAAAAAAATAAATTCTTAAAACTTAAAAATTTAGGAAAAATATCCAAAAAATAAAAAAAAACCTTAAAACTAAAAAATTTAAGAAAAAAGCTTATGCCCATCTTTTAAAACTACAAAATATGGAATGCCCACCCCTTAAAACTAAACAACTTCATTAAATAACTCTTAAAACAAAATAACAAACGTTTGCCCACCCCTTAAAACTAAAAAACAAAAAAAACTTTTGCCCATCTCTTAAAACTAAAAAATCTAAAATGCCAACCACTTCAAACTCAAAAATTCCATCCAGAAACTCTAAAAAATTAAAAAAAAAAAATCTATAAAACTAAAAAATCAAAAAAAAAAACTTCTGCCCATCTCTTAAAACTACAAAATAAGGAATGTCCACCCCTTAAAACCAGACATTTTCATCAAATAACTCTTAAAACAAAATAACAAACGTTTGCCCACCCATTAAAACTCAACAATTCCATCCAGAAACTCTAAAGAAAATAAAAAATAAATTCTTAAAACTAAAAAATTTAGGAAAAACTTCTGCCCATCTCTTAAGACTACAAAATATGGAATGTCCACTCCTTAAAACTAAACATTTTCATCAAATAACTCTTAAAACAAAATAACAATCGTCTGCCAACCCCTTAAAACTACAGAATAAAAAAAAAACTGTTGCCCATCTCTTAAAACTACAAAATCTAAAATGCAAACCCCTTAAAACTCAAAAATTCCATCCAGAAACTCAAAAAAATAAGAAAATAAATCCTTAAAACTAAAAAATGTAGGAAAAATATCCAAAAAATAAAAAAAATCCTTAAAACTAAAAAATTTAAGAAAAATGCTTATGCCCATCTCTTAAAACTACAAAATATGGAATGCCCACCCCTTAAAACTAAACAACTTCATCAAATAACTCTTAAAACAAAATAACAAACGTTTGCCGACCCCTTAAAACTAAATATCAAAGAAAAACTTCTGCCCATCTCTTAAAACTAAAAAATCTAAAGTGCAAACCCCTTAAAACTCAAAAATTCCATCCAGAACCTCTAAAAAATAAGAAAATAAATCCTTAAAACTAAAAAATTTAAGAAAAAAACATCTGCCCATCTCTTAAGACTACAAAATATGGAATGTCCACCCCTTAAAACTAAACATTTTCATCAAATAAATCTTAAAACAAAATAACAAACGTTTGCCCACCCCTTAAAATTCAACAATTCCATCCAGAAACACTTAAGAAAATAAAAAATAAATTCTTAAAACTAAAAAATTTAGGCAAAAACTTCTGCCCATCTCTTAAGACTACAAAATATGGAATGACCACCCCTTAAAATTAAACATTTTCATCAAATAACTCTTAAAACAAAACAACAAACGTTTGCCAACCCCTTAGAACTACAGAATAAAAAAAAAACTGCTGCCCATCTCTTAAAACTACAAAATCTAAAATGCAAACCCCTTAAAACTCAAAAATTCCATCCAGAAACTCTAAAAAATAAAAAAATAAATCTTTAAAACTAAAAAATTTAAGAAAAAAAACATCTGCCCATCTCTTAAGACTACAAAATATGGAATGTCCACCCCTTAAAACTAACCATTTTCATCAAATAACTCTTAAAACAAAATAACAAACGTTTGCCCACCTCTTAAAACTCAACAATTCCATCCAGATACTCTAAAAAATAAAAAAAAATCATAAAAACTCAAAAATTTAAGAAAAAACTTCTGCCCATCTCTTAAAACTACAAAATATGGAATGTCCACCCCTTAAAACAAAACATTTTCATCAAATTACTCTTAAAACAAAATAACAAACGTTTGCCCACTCCTTAAAACTCAACAATTCTATCCAGATACTCTGAAAAATAAAAAAAAAAAATCATTAAAACTAAAAAATGTAAAAAAAAAATCTGCACATCTCTTAAAACTACAAAATCTAAAATTTCTACCTTTTAAAACTAAAAAATTCCATCCAGAAACTCTAAAGAAAATAAAAAATAAATACTAAAAAATGAAATATTTAGGAAAAACCTTCTGCCCATCTCTTAAGACTACAAAATATGAAATGTCCACCCCTTAAAACTAAACATTTTCATCAAATAACTCTTAAAACAAAATAACAAACGTTTGCCCGACCCTTAAAACTAAAAAATTAAAAAACAAAAACTGCTGTCCATGCTTTAAAACTACAAAATCTAAAATGCCCACCCCTTAAAACTCAAAAATTCCATCGAGAAACTCTAAAAAATAAAAAAAAAATCGTTAAAACTAAAAAATGTAAGAACAACTTCTGCCCATCTCTTAAATCTACAAAATATTGAATGCTCACCCCTTAAAACTAAACATTTTCATCAAATAACTCTTAAAACAAAATAATAATAAAAATTAAAAAATTAGAAAAAAAAACTGTTGCCAATCTCTTAAAACTACAAAATGTAAAATGTCCACCCCTTAAAACTCAAAAATTCCATCCTGAAACTCCAAAAAATAAAAAAAAAATCCTTAAAACTAAAAAATTTCAGAAAAAAACTTCTGACCATCTCTTATAACTACAAAATATGGAATTCACACCCCTTAAAACTAAACATTTTCATCAAATAACTCTTAAAACAAAATAACAAACGTTTGCCCACCCCTTAAAACTCAAAAATTCTATCCAGAAACTCTAAAAAAAATCTGCCCATCTCTTAAAACTAAAAAAATGATATGCCCACCCTTTAAAACTAAAATATTTTAACAAATTCTTGAAATTGAAAAAAAATAATCTTTCACCCCTTACTACTAAAAAATTAAAAAAAAAAAAAACTTCTTCCCATCCCTTAAAACTATAAAATCTAAAATGCCCACCTCCTAAAACTCAAAAATTCCATCCAAAAACTCTAAAAAATAAAAAACTAAATTCTTAAAACTAAAAAATTTAAGAAAAAAAACATCTGCCCATCTCTTAAGACTACAAAATATGGAATGTCCACCCCTTAAAACTAAACATTTTCATCAAACAACTCTTAAAACAAAATAACAAACGTTTGCCCACCCCTTAAACCTCAAAAATTCTATCCAGAAACTCTAAAAAAAATCTGCCCATCTCTTAAAACTTCAAAAAATTAACTGCCCACCCTTTAAAACTAAAATATTTTAACAAGCAAATTCTTGAAATTAAGAAAAAAACAATCTCTCACCCCTTACTACTAAAAAATTAAAAAAAAAAACTTCCTCCCATCTCTTGAAACTATAAAATCTAAAATTCCCACCGCCTAAAACTCAAAAATTCCATCCAGAAACTCTAAAAAATAAAAAAAAATCATGAAAACTAAAAAATTTAGGAAAAAAAACTTCTGCCCATCTCTGAAAACTAAAAAAAATGAAATGCCCACCCTTTAAAACTAAAATATTTTAACAAACAAATTCTTGAAATTAAAAAAAAAACAATCTTTCACCCCTTACTACTAAAAAATTTAAAAAAAAAACTGCTGTCCATCTCTTAAAACTACAAAATCTAAAATGCCCACCCCTTAAACTCAAAAATTCTATCCAGAAACTCTAAAAAAATAAAAAAAATCATTAAAACTATAAACTTTAAGAAAAAAATTCTGCACATCTCCTAAAACTACAAAATCTAAAATGCAAACCACTTCAAACTCAAAAATTCCATCCAAAAACTCTAAAAAATAAAAAAAAATCCTTAAAACTAAAAAATGTAAGAAAAACTTCTGCCCATCTCTTAAAACTACAAAATATGGAACGCCCACCCCTTAAAACTAAACATTTTCATCAAATAACTCTTAAAACAAAATAACAAACGATTGCCCACCCCTTGAAACTAAAAAATGAGAAAAAAAACTGTTGCCCATCTCTTAAAACTACAAAATCTAAAATGCAATTCCCTTAAAACTCAAAAATTCCATCTGGAAACTCCAAAAAATAAAAAAAAATCCTTAAAACTAAAAAATTTAAGAAAAAACTTCTGCTCATCTCTTAAAACTACAAAATATGGAATGTCCACCTCTTAAAACTAAACATTATCATCAAATAACTCTTAAAACAAAATAATAAACGTTGTGACGGTCTGCCGCCGAGATCTAGGATGACTCAGGGCCGGCCAGGGTCCGTCGAGTAGTCCGAGTGGTAGCTGTAAGAGAAATGGCCCGATTCCCCAGTAAGAACAGTGTCGAGACTTCGGTGACTTAGCTAGGTTTCCTAATTTATTTAATCGTATGTGTTACAAAGATATCTATGGGATCGCTGGGTAGCTGCGTGCTGGTCGTCCGGACCTCGGGGTGCCCTCCAGTCGGCTCAGTCGGCTCGGGTCCCGGGCGCCTCGGCGTGTCGTCGGGTTCGTTCGGGCGACTGGACACGTTGCAGGCCCAGGGGTTTGTCGGGCTCGGGCGGTCCGCTCGGTCGGCTCGGCGGCGGGGTTGTCGGGGCCGTGGGCGGTCTCCCGACGTTGGTCCGGTTCCGGTCGCCTGTGGAAGAGAGAAAATAAAGGGCAACTCGAAAGTCCGCCCGAGAAGAGGCGTGGCGGACTCGGGAATCCTCACCAAGTAAGAGAGAGAGAGGGAGAGAGATCGCAGTGGACTCGTGAGTCTTCGGCGCGGTAGAGAGACGGTGGACTCGAAAGTCTTCCGAGAGAGAATTCGCGGTGGACTCGAAAGTCTTCGGCACGGCAGAGAGAGGCGGTGGACTCGAAAGTCTTCCGAGAGAGAATTCGCGGTGGACTCGAAAGTCTTCGGCACGGCAGAGAGAGGCGGTGGACTCGAAAGTCTTCCGAGAGAGAGAGAGAGATTCGGCGAGCCGAACGATCAGTCGGGCTGGGACTCGGAGGTCGACCAAGAAGGAGGAAAACTCGGCGGGCCGAATTATAAGCCGAGACTCGTAAGTCGTTCGACGATTTATTGGCAACCCAAATCCTGGGTTTCTGGTCGCCCAAAAAAGTGACTTTTGCTGCTGACTACTAGGAGTGGGCTACTAGAGACTTACCGCTCCCGATCGCTGCCGGCTGCTAAGTGATTTCCTTCAGCCAGCGGCTCGCCTTATATAGCGAGTCGCGGGTTCTAGTGTGCCCGCCGCGATCGGATGCTTCCTCTTCTTTTCCCCATGCAACCCTGCTGTCTGAGTGTGACCCTTCCGTGGCGCGCGCGCGTATCTAGTTTAAATTCAAATTTGTCTTCTTATTTCATTTCTTGTGTTTCTTTCGTTCTTTCTTTTCTATCTTTCATTTATTTACATTTCATTTCCTTTTCCTTTCTTACTTCTTCCTTTACATTTTCTTTCCTTCCATTTTCTATCTTTTATTTATTTACATTTCATTTCCTTTTCCTTTCTTATTTCTTTCTTTACATTTTCTTTACATTTTCATTCATTCTTTACATTCTTTATTTATGTGCGCAGCATGCGTCACAACGTTTGCCCACCCCTTAAAACAAAAAAATTAGAAAAAAAACTGTTGCCTATCTCTTAAAACTACAAAATGTAAAATGCCCACCTCTTAAAACTCAAAAATTCCATCCGGAAACTCCAAAAAATAAAAAAAAATCCTTAAAACTAAAAAATTTCAGAAAAAAACTTCTGACCATCTCTTATAACTACAAAATATGGAATTCCCACCCCTTAAAACTAAACATTTTCATCAAATAACTCTTAAAACAAAATAACAAACGTTTGCCCACCCCTTAAAACTTAAAAATTCTATCCAGAAACTCTAAGAAAAATCTGCCCATCTCTCTTTAAAACTAAAATATTTTAACAAACAAATTCTTGAAATTAACAAAAAAAACAATCTTTCACCCCTTACTACTAAAAATTTAAAAAAAAACTTCTTCCCATCCCTTAAAACTATAAAATCTAAAATGCCCACCCCCTAAAACTCAAAAATTCCATCCAGAAACTCTAAAAAATAAAAAAAAAATCAATAAAACTAAAAAATGTAGGAAAAAAACTTCTGCCCATCTCTAAAAACTACAAAATATGGAATGCCCTTCCCTTAAAACTAAAAATTTTCATCAAATAACTCTTAAAACAAAATAACAAACGTTTGCCCACCCCTTAAAACTCAACAATTCCATCCATAAAAACAATCATAAAAACCAAAAAAATTTAAGAAAAAACTTCTGCTTATCTCTTAAAACTACAAAATATGGAATGTCCATCCCTTAAAACTAAACATTTTCATCAAATAACTCTTAAAACAAAATAACAAACGTTTGCTTACCCCTTAAAACTAAAAAATTAAAAAAAAAAACTTCTGATCATCTCTTAAAACTACAAAATATGGAATGTCCCCCCCTTAAAACTAAACATTTTCATCAAATAACTCTTAAAACAAAATAACAAACGTTTGCCCACCCCTTAAAACTCAAAAATTCCATCCAGATACGCTAAAAAATAAAAAAAA
>VNJN01004528.1:0-33813 GCA_008042485.1 Drosophila mayri | reverse complement strand
TCAAGCGCAGAGCGACCTTCTTCAAGACGCACCACTTTGCGACTGACTCTCGAAATCAGTGTGCGAGCGTAAGAATGAGAGAGAGAGAGCAATTAGAGCGCACCCAGAGCTTCGGGGCCTGTCGCTCACAGCTCTGGGGCCTGTCGCTAAGAAATTTTTGTGGACATTTTCGTTGTATGAAATGAGTAGTCTATATGTTGTATGGTTAGTGGTAATACCCACTGTGCCTGTGGAGGACGTCAACACTTTTCCCAAAGCCCTGGCACGCCAACCGCTCTGCGGAGCAACCACAATAACAGGCGAAACAACATCAACTTACAACTTTGTCAGAGGACCTCGACCATCATGATGATGCCTTTGGCTTCAGGCTTCCAGCTCCCAGCTCTGCCCCTTCTGTTGCCAAGTATCTCCACTCAGCGGCAGTCCAGTCCGCGCACTCGCGGCATTGTCGCTACCTTGGGCCACACAATTAACTTGCTCGCTGACTTTTAAAAAGGCATTGGCTGACATTTTTACGCGTGTACATGATTTTATTCGCCGCGCTGTCCGCGCAGGTAATTATGGCACGTTAAAGTGTTAATGGGCCACGTTAAGACCGGGAAGAGCAGCTGGTGTGGCGGCAGCAGATCCCGATGAACTTTGAGCTAAGCCATGGCTTAAATCTGGCCCCGATGAAGCCATTTAGGGGCACAAAATATGGCCAAGTCCTGCCGGTCAAGCGAGCCCATATCTTAGCCGTTTTAGTGGGCTGGCCAATTAGCCGGAGTTGTCAACAATCTGGTCCCGGAACTGGTTTCTCTTGGCCAGCAGCTAATCCAACTATAACTGTATGCATGCACTGGCATAAAGGGAATAGAGGAAGATCTATGAAAAGTGAATATAAAAATAAATTAAAAACATATAAAACTGGAAGTTTTTTAAAGATTTCTTTGAAGTATTTTCCTATTTTTACTTACTTGTTAATCTAATTAACTGTTTCACTCGAAATGCCATAGTTTCTTTCCGTGCAATTACATTCTGCGGCGACACTGGCGCTCCAAGTCGCGCTGTCACCTGCTTCTGCATCAATTGACGTTATTGATTCCACAGCCAGCAATTTTCCGCCACCCAATCGCCATAAGTTATTATGTCTACGCTTGGCTGGAAGACTAGAAGACTGCAAGACTGGCAGACTGGCAGACTGGCAAACTGGCAAACTGGTTCTCCCATCATGTCAGACATGTATGGATTGCCTTTCGCCTATTGCCTATGCCGGTGCCCCATCTCGCCGCATCCCGAATCCTGGGCCACCGTCCGCCTCTCAAGGCGTTCGGCAAAATTGCATGACAAATAAGTTTTGTGTGTCGCCGACAGTTGACATTTTTTATGCCGCTGAGTTATATGACAACGCAGTCTGGCCAGGATGGGGACTTTGGCCTGTTTCTACCGCTGGCTGCATCCCAGCTGGCCCGCCAGAATATTGATTTTTATAAATGCTGGCCATATGCAAAGTTGGCAGTTTGTTAAAGCGAGCCCAGAATGTCCCGGGGCTTTCTCCTCTCGATTGCCGGTGAATGGGGAAAAGCACTTCCTTTATGATCGTGAGACTCTGCCTGGTTGCTTTAAGTGAAGTGTTTTTCTACTATTAAATTTTCAGCTTTAGTTTTTGGCTTAAGAATGCTGAATAAAGGAATTATTTTATAGTGCTTAATGGCTATGAAATGCTGTTTGACATTAAGACGAAAATACTTAAATTTAAGCATTAAACTATGGGCCTATTCAAAGAATAAACACACTTCATCCCAAATAATATTGAGTTAACTTTCCAAGAACCATTTGACTTTGCCTCATTTCCTATATAGTTTAGTCATTATAATTCCAGCTATCATAATGTTTTCATTTGCCATTACTCTTTGCTGGGGATCCAAGCTCAATTACTTGACAGCCGTAAATCAATTAAAAAGTCTATGCGAATATTATGCCAGCACCGCGCCCGCTTGACTAACAGTCTAGGCATTTTAATTGAAATTAATTAGGTGGGTATATCATCTGTATGTTGCCCAAGGAACGCACTCCCAGCGAAGGCAGCGAGCTCCCAACTACTTCACGCCAATTGTTGACAGTCAGTCAGCGAATGCCAAGTTGTTGGGACAAATGAATTGCAGCTGATGTGGCTTTTGTTAATGCACAGAAAGAAAAGTATGAACAGATACCATAAGAATTAAAGAAACCTGCTTATTTAATATTGTTTTTTAAGAAGGAAAATGTAAATCATGAAATTATATTCCCATTTATTATCCCATTGCGATGAGCCATATTTTTTGGCTGTGTGCCGGAGGCAGTGCAGCATTCGTTGTGTGTCAATCAACGGGGGCCAACATGTGGGCCTCCTCCTCGTCTTCTTGCAAGCAGTAAAGGCGCTCGGCTGGAACTGAATGGCGGCGCAGAGCAGGCGGCACTGCATTTGCCATTTATGACAGTTGAAATGTCAAAAGAACAGCGAACAGAAGGCATTTGCAAGTGTTAAGCGCTCCTTTTCGAGGAGAGTCTCCGCGAGCGCAGCTGTTTTTGATCTGCCAGGGACACGCCGCACTGGGGAAAAGGGGTTAGCCCCCAGCCATATGTACATACATATATCTTTCCCCTCGTAAATCAAGTTAACGGCCTCGTCAGGAGCACATGAGTAGGAAAACTAATTAAAGAAAATGAATTAAAAACAGAGGAGAGGGGAAGAAATTGATTAGTTTAGGCTTAAGTCATGATTATATCAACAAAACCCTTAAATTAAAATGATTTAAATCAGAGTTTTTAAATATGTTTGTTTGTTTTTTCAGGCTAATATATATCTAATTCAACTCTGTTCTCCTTTGACTCATTGAATATATATTCCATTCCATGATAAGTAGCCCAACATTCAGATTTTCCTATCAACGCTTTTCTTGCAATTGTTGCTCCCATAAAAAATATTTATTTTTCATCTCTGGTGAGGCTTTTTAGCATTTTAATTGTACAGGGTGCGGACAGATCTGTTGAAACGCTTGTTAAGGGGCCACTTTTATGTCAAAAGGAAATAGTCGCCGCTCCGAATGCTCCGAATGCTTCGAATGTGTTATTTGAGCTATGGGCCAAAGGCGTAAAAATCGGCGTAATTAAATTTTATTTTTGGGCGACAGCAGCTGTTGCCCAGGGATTTTTTGGGGCGGCGAGTGTTGAGGGATTGGTTGGCTGCCTGGTGGCACATGGTCCGCTGGCTAATTAGCTTCGCTCGAGACTCGAGTCTTGATTCTCGAACATCAAAGCCGGAGAGCTGCGCACGCGACACCTTCCTTGCAGGGAACCCAAGACAAATTCATCGACGGCTGTCAAATTAGCAAGGCAAATGGCAAAGTACACACACATATATTTGCATAAATTGTGCAAAAATAAAAGAGTCATATTTATATGCTCGGAAGCCATCGCATCCACTTATTTAGGCTTGTTCCTCCTCGAGTGCCACTTGTTTTGTTTCCCTTGTTGCGCCGCCTGCTCATTTCGATTCGTTGGCAGGGCGGCACTTTCATCTCTTGAACGCGAACCCAACTCATCTCATCTCATCGGATACTTATGTGGCCATATGGTGGCATCAGCCCCATCTCCATCCTCATCCACATCCCATTCCGTCATCGTCTTACACTCAATAACGGCGAGCAGAGCTCGTCATGATGTGCGATATTAAAATTAAGTGTTACATTTGTCAGCGATGATGCGCGTCAAAGAGCCAACGAGATCTGATATAGATCCCCAACTGCAACCCAATCAAAGCTGGCTAATGTTTACGAATCATTTCGTCTGCTGCGATTGATCAACAGATGGTTGGCAGAACAGATATTGGGGAAGCTCTCTCGGATATCAGTTTCTTATTGGGTCAATAGGTTCCATCATTAAAGGCAAACCAATAGAGATTTTTAATGAAGTATTAAATATTATTGAGAGCTCAGGAATCCATGGGAACTATAAATCCTTGGAATATTCTAAAATATTTACCAAGTACCAAAGCATTGTCTTTAAAAAGCGCTACCCCAGTAAAGAACTTTCTTTCACTATCTTCGTTGTGATTCGCTGCCCCTCTCCAATTAAAAAATAATTAAAAAATTCAATTGTTTCTTGTAGCATAACTTGTCTGGACTTTATGTGTCTCGAATGACTCACTAGTGTTTCTGTGGCTGCCTTTTATCTGGCCCTCCCCAGCCATCTACGGCTGCAATGACACTTTAAAAGGGGTCAGCCGGGGGTCAGGGCACTTCAAAGTTAACTTTTTCGGTGACATGTGCGACTCGGGCCCCGGCGCCCCGTGTTGCCAAGTGAAAGTGTAACTGTAATGCCATCCAACTGTAATTATATACAGTCTGGCGTCCAAGTTTATCTAGCGTCGAGCTGCGAGTGTCGCTCAAACGCAACTCGGCTCTGTTCTGGCTCGTCGAGCTGTCTGGCTGCTGGCTGTCATAAAATATAAAACTTTGGCCTCCGTCTATGGGTGTGGTATGTGTGTGTGTTTGTCTGGGCCGAAAGTTTGCAGTTTTTGTTGCCGGAGACCTCCTCGGGTTTCGGTTAGTTGCGTGGGTGTAACTGGCAGCGCCATTGGCCCAATTACACTAAACGAGTGTTTCGCAGATCCCAGCAGGAGTGGCATCATCCAACCCCCACCGCCCAGTCGCCGGCTGTTTGCCAAGATAAACGACGAAGGATTCGACTAGGATTCAACTCGAGGACTACTCCTCCCCCTCCACCATCGCAGTCCCTGTAATTTTCGGGCGTTATAATGGGGCTTAATGCACAAAACTCGTTATCAGCAGGAGCGTTGAAAAGTTTGCCGAGAAGCCAACAAATGGAACTCGAGCGCGTTTGATTAAATACATGTAATTTGGCCTGAAGGTCCTCTAAGTCTGATCCGCATTCAGATCGGGATAGGGATACGGAGGGCCATCAATCGCGATTGTCTGTTTGTCTGTCTGTCAAATTATGCGGAATGAGCAGCAAACAGAGCGCAACTCGAATCAGCTCGCTCCAACTCCTCTGCCTCAAACACTTTTGGCTAGACAATGACCCCTTTCATAGCCTGAAACTCGAAAGGTAAACAATTCCAGAAGCACTGAACGGAAAAATATATAGAATTTAATTAATAGAAACTTGTAATTAAAGATACTTTTGAATTAATAAATATTTTATCTTCTTTCAAAGCTGGGTTTAAACTTGGCTTTAGTCTCGTTAAAAATGTAAGTAACTGAAGAGGAATAACCGCTTTTCTCTTCTAGAAAAATAAAGACAAAGATCTTTTATAAATCACAGATATTTCCCTCTCTGTGCTGGACATTTTTAGCATCCCATTGTAAAGTCCAACCCTTTATGACACCTCTCAGCCGCCGCGGAGTGTACGATGTGAGAAATGCAATTTTATTGCTTGTGAAACATGTTAAATTCTGGCGAGAACAGAGATCCCAACGATTTAATGCCGACGGATTTGGAAGAATTTATATGGCAGCAGTGGGCGTGGCACCGAGCGGCACATTTTTATGTCTTCTGGCCCGATGTCTCTGATCTTAGCGAGCGGGTCCCTGACTCAGGCATAAAAGTCGTCAGCATTTTGAACTCCTCATAAACGTGATGGGACGGACGGCCATTCTAGGCCATATCCCGTATGAGCACGGTTTCGGTATATGTTTTATGGAAATTGTTAATGCTCTTCGGCTGTTTACGATGCCAAAAAAAGAGGCGTGGCCAAGCCCAACATATATTCTTGTTCTTATTTTTCTTTTTTTTTTTTGGCCACATTTGCTTAGTCAGTTACATTTTTACGAGGTGCCGGGCGGGAGGACAGTGAAACAAAAAAAAGAAAATGGGCCATTTCCGGCAGTGACATCTTGGCCACTTCAGGGGCAAAATAACTTAGCGGGGAAGGGAGGAAGGAAGGAACTAAGATGTGGCCTAAGGAATTCCGAGAGTTGAAATTCTCATCCCGATAAGACATCTACTGGCCACCACTTCATCATAACTCTCGGCCGCCTTTGTTCGCGCTTGGTAAGCCGATTTACCTTTAATCCCTCGTCCAAAGTCAAAGTTAACGATCTGACCCACTGGTAATTGCACTTGCCAACTTTCACTTTTGAGCTGGTTCGCTGGTCGCTGTGTCTGTTCAAAGGAACGCCGGACCCTGGCCGTGGTCCACTTTCTTGGCCATAAATTCGCCACGAGCATAAGTTGTGGTCTTTTGAAAAGCGTCTCGAGTTGAAATTAGTTCTGCCTGCATATTGCATACATTTTATGCATGCTGAAGTTGGCCATTTCGATGCTCTTTCCTGTGCTCTGTTCAAGGACAATTTAATTATTCAGCCTTATTTTTGCAGACTTTTTGCACACAGCTTGCACTTCCGCTTCCGGTGCCGCTTCCGGCTTCCGCCGCTCCCCTTCCGGCCTGCCGCTTCGGCCATTGTTGTCCTTGTCTTTGGCACACAAAAAGAAAGAGAGAGTCAGAGAGCCAGAGCACAGTGCACTAGAAAAGTTTTTCCATTTCCTTGTCGCTCTCGCTCCTGTCTGCTTTTCGCCCATAACAAGCTGGCAGAACTGGGAAAAGCTTGCCGCAAACTTCGCTGGCGCTCTAATGGAACTTTAAGCTAGATTAATTTTTTAATTAGTTCTTTTGTTGCAGCGCACTGAAGTGCCGCCACCGCCTTCGCCTTCGCCCTGCCAGCGGCATCTTCCCGGGCAAGTTGTTGCCTCCTCGGGCAGCAGGAGCAGCGCCTGCCTCGTTTGTAGTCCTCCGTATCGCAAATGGAAATGGCAATGGCAGCCATCGCATGCAAACTAATTTTTAAGCACTGAAAAAACAAAGGATACACTAGAAGCTGGCTGTAAGAGTGTTTGAAATATATAAATAAAAATGCAATACACTTTATAAACATATTTTGAGGTTTTATACACTTTTAAAGACAGATTTAAAAGGGCAACATAATAAATTTCTCTCCCTGCATTCACTGGCAGAGTGCCTTATTTATATATGAACATGCACCGCCAACTTTGGTGGGAGCCACAGCTGCTCGAAGATCTCGGCTTAACTCCTTCTGCAGACTGCAGCTGGGTCCTTAAAGCTCGCTACTGCGCCGCAGGCAATAAACAGCGCAATTTTATTGAAAAAATCCTTAATTAAATTTCCGTTTCAATGTGTCAAAGTGTGAACAACACAATAATTTGGTTCTTTATTAACTGCCGCCGCCGAGGCGGTGTTGCAGGGGCGTGGCAGGAGCAGCAGCAGCAATCTAGGCAGCAGCTGCAGCACGAAATCCTTAATAAAGTTAAGCAACGCAACGGATATGTACGAGCCAGTGTGTGTGTGTGCGAGTGTTGGCCATATCCTGCCACCGGAGGTGTCAATTTAAAGCCAATTTAATTTGCAGCCACCATCACAGCAGCAGGAACAGCCGCAGCAGCAGCAAGGCAGCACAAAGAACGGCCCGAAGAACTTGGCCCAGCGGCAATTTTAAAGCCGCTCGCAATAAAAAAAACACCGGAGAACCAACTGCAAGAAGTCGGCTGGCAGGGGAAATGGAAATTACAATTTTTAACTGGGCCAGCCCTTCTGCCGCTCTGAATATGCCGCTTTCAATTAAAAGCCATTGGCCAACCGACATTGGCAACGTCGCGAACATGGAACTGCGAATGGGTTTGGGCAGCGACCGGGGATGGTGTGTCCTGCCACATATGTATGTCCCGGCACTGCACTATGGTCCATCCGAACACTTTTCTGGTCCAAAACGAATATTTTAATACATATAAGGACTATAAGTTCATAATTTCAAATTGGTAAAGTGTAAAATTGATAACTTTTAAAGAAGCAAAGTTATTAATTTTGTGCCAAAAAAGTGTTCATATGAACCATAGTCCTTTGTTGCCGAAGTGTTTGCAGCAGTTTTGTGAAAATTGCCAACGAATTCCAACCAAATGTGACAACAATGAAGGCAGCAACATTAACAACAAGAGCAGCAGCAGTAGCAAACTGTGGAAGCAACTGAGGAAGCCAATACAGGCAGCAACTGCAACCTAATTTGCAGCTGAAGATAGCCAAGAGATTGAAATGCAGATATTCTTTATTTTTAGGGATTGATGAAGTAATCTAAATAAATATTAGCACTAGTTTTCCCAGAAGAAAAATCTAGCAAACCAATCATTTTATTTAAAACCTAACAGCAAGCTTCAACGCAGACTTTCAGGAAGTTAGCGCTTTGCATGCCCTTTAACCCATTTAAAAGTTAAATACGCAACTGCAGTTAAAAGATACTGCAACTACTTAGTCGTCGTAACAACTGCCAGACCCTTAACCCCATCTTAACCCCATCTTAGCCCTCCGCACCACACACGCCTGTCATGTAAAACACGAGAGTTGCAGTTGCTTCTGCTGCCACTGTTGCACACGCAAGTGGCGACGACAAGATTTGTTCTACCTGCGCAGGAGCTGCTGATCCTGGCGTTGCTCCTGCTCCGAACTTTTTTCGGGGACAAAGCCAAAGACAAACTGCCGTGTATTAAATTTTTGTCAAAGACAAAATGCCTCCCTCCACGAGCAGCGGTTGGAATTGGCTTTCTGTTACGGGAACGGTTCGCTGGGTGCCCTGCAACAGGAGCCTGGCTTTGGCCCTAAGCCCGGCCATAATGCAGCCAGTAAGGATGTCGGAGAAGGGGGATGGGGATAAGGATAAGGATGTGCCTAGTGCCTGGTGACACACTTTCCCGGCCGGAGAACAAGGCAGTGGCTTATATTAAAATTTCTGGCCGGACAGTTTTATTTTTATCCAGCTTCCTCGTTCAGTAACATTTTGGTTTTTCTCAGCCTTGGTCCTTGGACATCCTTCGCTTATTTTTTACCAGAGATTCTGCAGAAATACGGGGGCGTGTCTGCGGCGGCCAACAAAAGTTGTGCGCAGTCAGTTGACATAAATTTTGTTAGCCTACTTCCAGGCGAAATTGCTTACAGGCAATGGCCAGGCGCTATTATTACCATTTTTCCATAGCTCCCAGTCCGCCCAGGAGAATAGCTGCCAAAAACCTACATTTAATGCATAAAACTCTATCGTTCTACTTTCTCTCTGGGTTGTGTAAAAAAAAAGCCATTAAATTATTTGCAAAAATATACATTAAAAAGTCAAATGGTAAAAGCCTGGCCCTCAGCAGGAAATAAAGCTAACGCTTCCCTGATGTGAGTTTTTTAAGACCCATTTATTTAATTATCCTTTTTTTTAAGGGCATGTGCAAGTCGGGGAAAATGTTACTCCCAGTCGACTCAATGGCTGAAAACAAAAGTAATTTTAATTAAAATATTACGACTACTTTATGCCGGGAACCACCTACAGAGCGTCGTAGTCGGGCGATGGCATGCAACTAAAAAATAAATTTAATTATGCAAAAAGTGCGCTGCACTCGACTCGGGAGAGTGAAGAGTGGCTGGTGGCTGCTGGTGGTGGCGGTGGGGTGGCCCACGGAAATTATTTCAATTGTATGCACTTCAGGAGAATGAGAACAAAAAGTTGGCCAAAAACAGAGAAAGAAAAGGCAAAACGAATCGAAACGAAACGAGAATTTCAAGAAGACGAGCCCGAGAGTGGTGCACTTAGGACACAGAACGTGGAGCCACCGCGGACAGAGACCCCGGACAGACGGAGGCCATTTGAATGAGGTGCTGACTGACGGACTGACGGACGAATGGTCGGGCCGGGCCTTTGGCCAGGTTAAGACCCAACGACACCGACATCAGCAGACCAAAAACTTTCGGCCTCAAGTGGCCGCTGCCGACTCGATGGAATGACGATGGTTAGCCAGGGCTACCTACCTTCCTACCCACCAGCTGAGTGCCTCTTTTCGGAAATTCAAATTTCCGATTCTTGATGATTTTATTTAAATTTGCGTATTCGAGTGTTTGTCGGAGGCCCTTCAAGTGCCGACTGCCGACTGCCTCCGACTGCGAACTGTCTTTGTTTTTTTTTTTTTTTTTTGCCCAAAAATTGTTTAAATTGGCAGGAATTTCTGCGTCCAAATTGGTCCTCTCCCCTGCTCAGTTGGGCCCTTGGGCCAATTAACATAGTGGGGCTTAGCCATGATTTATTTCGGCGGAGGAAGTCCTCATTATCATATCAGTCTTAAGTGCAGGCGGCAGCTGCTTGCAGGGATTGCAGGCCAGCGGCAGGATTCCGGCGAGGTGTAAACATGACAAACATGGCCAAAAACTTGGCGAAGGTCACGCCAGTGCCAGCCAGGCTGCCGGCAACTGCAGTGGCTAGATAAAGCAGACAGACCCGGCCACGTGTGCTGGGCGGAAAGTCTGGCCCGAAGTCTGGGATTTCGGGAGTTGAGTGGCGGCAGAGCCACCCATTATGCGGACGCAGCTGCCCGAAGAGGCGTGGACAAATCTACATTTCGGTGGTTATTTATGACCCTCGGACAGAGCTGCGATCTCAGATTGTCTGTTCGAACCCCCGGGACTGGCGGTCATAATTTGTTGCCACGTTTCGCCTAATCTTTTGTTTAATTCTCTTAGTTGATTTCTGATTTGTAAAAGTCACAGGGAGTTACCCTTGTTATGTTTAAGAGTCTTTGGTAAGCGATGCTATCGCTATTGCTGCACGTGGGAAGCATTGACAGGAGCTGAAAAATAAGGGGAATTAGTCAAATTCCCTCTGATCACATTCCCAGATCACCCCAGATCCCTGGCTGCTGCTGTCCATTTAAGCCTCGTGTCCGGTACTTATCTACCCCGAAATCTCTGCCATATCACACATTCCCCATCATTTGCAACTTCCATTGCCAAATTGCAGCCGAAAACAGCTCGAACTGTGTTACCTGGACACATTGGTGGCTAGTTATGCCACCACATGCCCAATCAGAGCCACGGCCCACTAACTAGCCCACTCAAAGCCTTTGGGTCCACACGTTTAATTGCGGGTACCCGCTTCAGCTTTTGGCCCAGTGCAGCACTCTGAGTGTGTGTGTGTGCGACATAATGTAGCGGCCCAAATTATACCACTTATGGCCGAAAAAGCCCCCACTCCGTCGCTCAGTTAACAAGAACGAAGCAAAGCCAAATGAGCGACAGGCAAACGAGTGCAGCTTTAGTTTAGTTCTGGCCGCCTTTGTTGGTCTCTTGCCTGTTTTCGGCACTTCTCGTTAGCACCGCGCCGCGGGAGCGGGAACGGGGGGACCAACCGATCTGGGTCCAGATCCAGATACAGATACAGATACCCAAGATAAGTTCAGGTCGGGCACAGCTGCGCCGAAAATTGTTTGGCATTTTGCGCATGCGTCGCGGCCAACGCGATCTCGTGAGACCAACGGTTTGGCTTTAGAGGGAAAGAGGTTCCTGGTAAAAGAGAGAAATAAACAAGGAGAAGTTCAACAACGGATACTGTCAAGTCAGGGCTAAGGAACAGTGGTCGTGAAAGGGGTTTCCTGAGGGGTTTTTAAGGAGTCTTGATGACAGCTTTGACATTAAATAAATTATGCTTTACTCTATATAGTAACTTGTGTCTTTTATTTTTTGCTTATTTTGATTTTATTAATAAATATTTATGTAGACTTTCTTGTTTACTAAAATTTAAATACATTTAACTTGGCATTTAACAAGTTTTATCCTCTCGCCTTAACCACTGTTCACCACAGCAGCCAATATAAAATTTGGCTTTGCTTTTCTCAAGATCTCGGGAAGAGTTTCAGCTCCTCTTTGCGGAGAATATGGCCAAGGGAATGGGTCTGGGGGCCTCCAGAGACTGAGACAAAAAACAGAGACACAACCAGAACTCCGAGTGTTGTTAGGGAATGCGGGGCAGAATTAGCTGAAATAGTTGTAGGTACAAATTTTAGAGGCTCTTCGCGTGTTGTTGTCAGCTGGCTGTGGTGTGTGTGTGTGTGCGTGGTGTGCCAGAAACCGTTAGAAGGCCAACAGCGTTGGCGCTTGTAAGTGTCAATGGGTCTAGACGGGTTTTTGGGCCGCCAGTTGTCCGCAGTTACAGTTGCCACAGTTGCTAGCAACTTGAGCAAAAAAAAGGCAGCTAGCGTACGCAAATTATTGCATTGCACATAATTTATTTGACTATAATTACAATTAATTACGGTAATTATGTTGTTTTTAGAGACCAATGCCAACTCAATTATTTGAGCTCACACCGCACTCACACACACACACACAACCCCCATGGGGGCGGTGTGTGTTGGGTGTGCAAAAACCTCTCGAGCTCTTCGAGTTGCCGTTTTTGCTACATAAAAGTTTGTGGTTGGCAAGTCCCGACTTCCGTTTCCGCCGTCCCATAGCCCCATCTCCCTTGCACTCGCTGCCATGCGGAAGAGGCAAAAACAGCGACGAAAATAACATTTGTGCTCGGCGGCAAAAGTTTTTCCACGTTGTGGCGAAACTTCTGTGCGGGCGTTCCTATAACTGGGAGGGTGTGCTTGCTTAAATACAGCCAAGCTTAAAATACTAGTTAAAATTAAGAATTAAAATTTATTTTGTTATTTTGTTTCAGAAAAACAAGAGAGATATCTAAGACCTAAAACTAAATGACCCCCTAAACTAAATACATATTTAAAGCGTACAATAATAAAAATAGTTTCCTTCGATTAGATGCGAATTTTTTTACTATTTATTTTAGAATAATAGTTTGGTAACCTATTTTCAGGACCCCAACTGTATGCTTCAGTGGGCGGAGGACATTGCAGTCGTCTAACACCGGGCGTTGCCCAACGAACACTCTCGACTTTTCCCCCCTCCGGTCCGAATATTTCCAGGATAGGGCGAAAAACTGCAACAAAAACTTATGACAGAGTGTGTGTGACTGAGTGGGGGTGTGCGTGTGTGTCTATGTGTGTTTATATTCCAGTTCCTCTTCCTGTTCCACACCAAGTGTGAGCGAGTGTGGCAACCGCAATCAAAAGGGATATTTAATTGCGCCTAATTAGCCAATTTATGTTGTTGTGTGCCACCAGCAGCGGGCCAGGCTCTAAGCATATTAACTTTCTTCTGCCGGTCTTATGCAAAATGTTTTGCGGTCGTGTCAGGTGGCTGCAGAGGGGCGGTTAGTGACATTACCTGATTTCCCATATGGCTACAAAGTGCCTATTAAATGTTTCGATTTTTAGATAAGTCAATAGCACGAAAGGGAATTAATAAATTAAAGTTCTTTAAAGGGTATTGCTCTTAAGAAGTCATTCAGATATAATTCGTTTTTAAGGTACATTTGATAAAAACAAAACAATAATGATAAAACATTTTAAACTTCCCTTAAATAGATATTAAAGGCCGCAAGAAAATATACAAACTTTATTAAGAGCTTACTTTTTCCCCGCAGGCAGCGGTATTGGCAATCCATTTCCGCTTCCTGCATAATAGTGGCCCTAATTCCAATCCCATTAAGGACCCAAGGTCCTTGGCGCTGAGAGTGGCTTAAGAATGCATTGAATATTTCGCAAATTGTTTATCGATGGCAATTGATTTGCCTACCGCCGACAGTTGCACGTCGCCAACAGCCCGGGACTGGGGCAAGGACGAAGCTCCTGGCAGGCAGGCTGGCTGGCAGCCTGGCTCATCCATCCGCCGGTGACCCAGTTCCTGGCTGTCTCCAAAGTCAAGCGAAGTGAATGCCTGTCACAGGCACAGAGCCAAGCCCACAAGAGCAGCAACAATGACTGAGTCGAGCTGAGCTGAGGCGGGGCAACAATGCCTAAGCGAACACAATAATGACAAGGAGGAGGAAGGCAGCAGGGAGGCGGGTAGGCGGGGGTGTCGTTTTGCATAAATCGATAGTTTAGTTGCTGCGCTTTAAGGACTCGCTTGCCGGCAACCTATTGCGTTTAATTTTTCTTCAGCAACAATTTGCCAGCTTTTCCGCGACGTCGATTGGCGGCACGTCGCCCTCGCATTTTTTGCTCGACATTAAATTTTATTTCGCGCTGTGGCATTTGCATAGGAAATTCATTAATTTTCCACGCGCGCCCCATAGACACTGCGAGAGGTGGATTGCTAGACAAATTCCTGTGGCTGTTGAACCATAAATATAAAATTCATTGAGACGAGGTAGAAAGTGAGTGTTACGGTCTTCGAGGGGCTAAGCTGGCAAATTCGCTTATCATGGCGTTTCTTTACTTTACTGACCAGGCTTTCGTCTTGTCATTGCTGCTGCTGCTGCCCGCTGGCCATTTCCATTTCCTAGACGGGATCGGGACAGGGCACATATGGACACTCGAAGCTGTCAGTCGGGGCATTGTAATCGGCGTCTGACCCGCATTAATTATACCTCCACTGACATGCGATATTCACACTCTGTTCCCCGCCTGTCCACTCCAGTTGCTTGCAGGGCACTTAAGTTCATACACAGAGATAAAATTAAATTAAAATGTAACAATTATTAAATGGTAGTAATAAAAGTTAGCTATGAAATATTATTTAGTTAAACAAAAACACTTGTTTAATAAACTCTTTAATAACCCTCTTATTATTGCTAGTTTTCTCTCAGTGTTTATAAGATGTTGATGACTCCAAACGGAGCTCCATCTTGGGCTCGTTAATCGATATTGCTATAAGTGTCCGAGGCTGGCTGCCAACTGAAATGGAGTCGCGTCCAGGCCATTGACCATTCTCCTCTCATTGCTGTGTTTTTCCTATTTACTTGCCTCGATTGCTGTTTACTTAGCTGTGAAAATCGAAAGTCGCTTCACACCTTCAGCCGGGGCCAGAGATGGAGCATCTTTTTCGGGACTGCGTATCCGCCATGTGGGTTAAGTTCAAAAAGCAAACACTCCACATTGAAGCAAAGTATCCATTGCCCGTGGCATCACCATCTCGATGATCTTCTTGGTCGCCCAACTCTTTGTTCTCTAATGGACGGCGCTTCACTTTCTATTGTCTGCATTTGACACACATTTTCCGCTTTCATTCCGCTGAAAGTCGGAGCATGGGAACGCATTGCCAGAAGTATGAGTATCTCGATTCTAAAGAAAGTATCTCGATGGTCTTAGCATTTCAACAATGGGACTCTGGTCGAGTTCATGGCAGTTGAAAAATGTGTAGAAATGAGTGCTCAATGGGGTCTTAAGTTTGATAATGTAATTGAAATAGAAGCGGGGAGAAAGTCAAGACATCTTTAGTTAATAGAACTCGTCTTGCACACTCTCGGAAGGGCTTATTAATTTTCCATCGGAATACAGCAGATCTGAGGAATTTCTTAAAATTCAAAATCAGAATCTGAATCAGAATCCCATTAAACGATTTAGCCAGCGATTTGATTCCAAGGCGGCGCCCCCCCTCTTCCTGCCGCTAATCTCAGCTCAAATGCAATGCAAAACTGATAAACGCTGGCGGGGAAAAATGCAGGTGGAAAATGCACTAGTACATGGGGGAAAAACAAAAAGGAAAACAGGTAAGCGGGCTCCTGAAATTCGAGCAAACCTTCAACTGGAGCTCCCAGCGAGCTTCAGCATTTGCCAAGCAATTTTCCAGCATTTTCCGCTGACTACTAAAGTCATTATATTGGCAGGCGAACCGTCGACACAGCGAGAGCGAAAGAGCGCTGCCATCTACACATCTATTTCCATCTATATATCTACGGCTCTATCTATCGGTGGCTGTTCCTTGCCTCTGTCCACCCGACCGAACCGCCTTGTGCCTTCCGCTGCTATCTGGGCACTCCGTTTTGTCGTTCAGTAGGTAAGTAATCTCATTATAATAATGGGAACAATTGATTTCTGTCTGCCAGGCAGCTTGTTGGGGCATGCGGAACGCTGCCAGGACAGGTTCCGAGGACTCTGTCGCTAGTCAATAAGTTGGGGGAGGCGCATCCTGGCCGCCACTCAATCATTGCAACCACATCGGGTGGATCTGGGAGGGGGATGGCTGTCTTCGGCATGCCTCCGATGATTCCTTAGTGTTGCCGCTGATGAAATTATAATCAGGGGAATATATAATTCCTTTCACCTGGCTGACTGGGTGGCTGGCCACACGACCAGAGAAAAAGCATAGAAACAAGAGCAACGGAGAGAAGATGCCATCTAGTCGGTTTGGCGGTTGTCTAGCCAATATTTTGCTTATTTTTATTGATTAAAATATATTTGAGAAGGTTTGTTTTGTTTAAAGATTTATAAAGGAACAAGGTTTTACTATTTTTTGGGTAATATTCTTAAGATAAATATATTAAATAAATCAATAAACTTTATATAGTCACTATTGAAATATTATTAGTGACTTAAATATATTTATATAGATTGTGCCACAGTCTGTATAATAGTTGACATCTCTGATGGATGGCTGCTCCTGTGGCTCCTTCTGCTCTCGATGATATGATAATTTGCTTTTGTTTCACCTCCCTCCACTCAGAAAGGCAAAACTTTTCGCCAGCGGCTTTGATGTCGGTTGAATCTTTGCTCCATCTTGTTTGGCAATTTCCAAGCTCAAAAATGCCATTCAAATGCAAACCCCAAATCGACCGCATAATGTGCCACAATTAAATTACAATAAATCATACTCAAAGGCAACTCTAGCAGCTCTTGAACGTAATTAATCATTTCTCCCGGTTTTGTGTGTGTGTTTCATTCGACTTGCCCTGTAATTCACTGTATATTCGAGTCGTATTTGAGTCTCAATCACCGCCGCGCCCTTTCGCATTTTGGGGTTTTCTTCCATTTCGGTTTTCCTTTTCTCTTCTCTATATATTTCTTTTTTTGTGGCCCCACAGTAGTTCGATGCTAATTAATACTTCATTTACCATTAACATTCGTTTGTGCTCTTTGAACCAGAACTTGAATTCTTTGGGTTCTTCAAATGCGGTTGGGTGATTTGATTTTTATTACAACTGCCGAGATGCGTACATTAACTGTGAGGAGAAAGTTAGAGTAGAGCTTAATTGAAGCTATAAATCATAAAGGTAATTTTAAGGGGTTTTTAATGCTTAGTTAGACGATGATTGGTAATGAAAATTAAGGTTAATAGAAGGTAATTTTATATAAAACTAATTTAATTAAAGAACGGATTGTACACTATTGATAATTTTATTTCTATGATCAAAACTCTGACATCTGTTCGAGTGCACAAACACCATAAATTTGAAAGTAGCAACTAGAAAACAACAAACTTTGGCCCTGCCTTTGTTTATCTTTTGTCTGTTTTCGAAAATGTCTTATAAGTTGCCATCAAAAGTAACCCCCGGAATTCGTGCCTCTAACTCGATTCCCCCGGATCCAGGGCCTCATTGTTTCTTTAAGTTCCGCTTGTTTGTGCTTGCGTTCGCCTGTTTGCCAGCTTGTTTGCCTTCATCCTCGATTTTTACAATGCGAAAAGAACGAAATGCGAGTGGAAGGACTATTCTGTTTGCCGCGGGACTCGGCCGAGCAGCCGCCGCCTCATTAAAATTGTATATTTCAATCAAAGTTCGCTGCTTGAAGTGTTTTTGCCAGACGACGGTTAAGTTGCGCTGCCAATTGTAGTTGCGCCGCGTAAAAAGGGGTAGCGAATTGGTCCAGGTCCGGCGCTATAGTCCCTGCAGCTATTTTCCTCCTATTTTTCCGAGCTCCACGAAACTTGGCCTGGTAATCTGAGCCATCATAACTACACACAAGTTTGGTAATTATGCACAGCAAAAGCTGTAACTGAGACAACGGCACACGTGTCCCCGAGACATCCGCTTTTCCAGTTTTCCCCAAACCCTCTCAGCTTGTCATTGAAAAAACCAAACCAAAGCTCCCCCCGGAGCCGAGTTAGAAAATTCGCTGCGCTGGCGTAAGTAGTTTATAATTAAGAAATAACTGAATTAGCGTTGAGATAATGCCTGTTATGTAACGACACACACAAAGCAGAGAAAAGCAGAGGCTGCGCATTTTCCACTCCGACTTGGCAGAGCTCTTTAACGAAAGCCACTTGCTTTTCGAGCACCATTTCACAATTTAGCCCTTTTAATTTTTGTTAATTATAATAAATACGCATTCCAGTCCGCAGAGCGACAAAGGCTCGTTGTCACTGTCGTCTGTGAGTCTGGCTAATTTGAGTTTATTGTGTTGCATGTGAGGCAGACCGGCAGCGAAGGGGTTGCTCATTAGGAAGCCGAGACCGTGATTAAAAAGATGGATTCCCCCAACTGTTCATATTTCCGTTTTATTTTTTATTTATTCCCCTTTTTTTCAATGGGAACAACAACAACAAAATGTAATTGAATCTTGGGGAAACGAACGCTTTTCTTTGCCAAGTCCAATTGTTTGTGCAGCGCGCATACGCCACGTAAGCCATAAGTAGAATCAACAAAAACATGACACACAATGAAAACCCAATGGTAAAGACCCTGCTGGTACCCTTGACTTAAAGTTAACCAGAGCCACAGCTCAGTGATACCTTTATTCTTTTTGTGGAAGGCATTTACTTCAAGTCAGGAGAAGGGTATGAAGTGTAAACAGGCAGCCACTCCGAAATTCCCGATGGGTTTAAAAATTAATACTCGGTCACGTGCCGTTGATTAATGAAATATATGTGGCCGGGCCAGCGGAACGGCACGAAAAATGAAAGGTAAATAAATGGAAATCCAAATGCGATGAGCGCCAGCAAGTGCAAACATTTTCACAGCCAGGAGCCAGGAGTCGTTGCGAAATCAAGGCTCCAGGACAAACACTTTAAGAAACGCTTATGACACGCATACGCCGTGTGGTGCGAATTGAAAAGAAACTTGCGCATACAAATTGACAAATATTTGGAAAGGATTGCGAGGGAGAAAGGGGCGGAAAAGTAGGGGGCGAGAAAATGGTGGAAAAGCTGGGCCGAAGGAGGCAGCGACAATGACATTAAATGAGCCAGTGTATGGAGTGCGCGTAGCAAAAGTCAAACAAGAGATAAAAGCAAGGATTAGTACGTTAAAACGCAGACGACGACGACGACGATGAAGGACGAAGGATGGAGCAGGCGAGAGGGGGCAGCGGAGTTGTCTTGAGCACAGGATCTGGGGATGAGTCCTGCAACGTTAAGTAGACAGATGAACGTAAAACACGCTCGTGGCTGCGGTAATGTCTACGGCACTGTAGACGTCGCCGTGTCCGCCCCCCAAGAGCCACCCACTAACACCGCCCCCTTCGTCCCAGTGTGCGTGCGTCTTATCGTTAAGGCTTTCCCCTCTTATATATGTGTGTGGGGCAGGATCCAGGATACGCCGGAATAAAAAAGGAGAACCCTTGAAAAAGCATGTTGAAAGTAAATTGAAGCAGGAATTTCTGCAAGTGAACAAAGAGCAGCGAACAGCAGTCGCAAAAAGTTGCCAAGGAGCAGAACTTTGCCAACTGCTTACAAGTTAAAGGAACTTCCCACACAACTATTCCGGGGCAGCTTTAAGCCAAGGAGAGCGAGGTGTACACCAGAGTTATTTTAGGGGAAATAAAGCCAAGACAAAGGGAACAGATTATCTTGAGTTTTTGCATCAAAATAACAAAAATATAATTAATAATGAGAGTTTAAATCCCCTTTAAGCAGGCTTATTTTATATCCAACTATGGATTGCCGATATTAAGCAACTCCCAAAACTCTGCTAACGGCCCTCGTTACCTGCTCACTTATTCATTTGACTGGGTAAATTTGTCTTCAGCAATTTGATGGCTTAATGAATGTCCGCCCCAGCAAATGGCTCAATCCAGAATGGCAACCAAAAAGCCAACCACTTCCCCTTCCGCCGCTATAATCCCCGCCCGGCTGACAGTGAGTGAATGAATGAATGAATGAGCGACTGACTGACTGACTGGCGGACTGCCTGCTCATCCGCTCCGTTGCTGATAAATTAACTTCATAATCGGCACAGTTATAAGCGCTGATGTTCGGCATTACTCTTCCATATTTTGGGAGCCCACCTGCCCGGGGTTCCCCCTGCAAAACACAGCTTTTCCAGGGGTCAGCACAACACGCTCCTTGTTTTCCGGGGCGGGGGCGGGGGTGGTGACCTTAATGGCAGGCAACAAGGATAACTTTTCCACCTTTCGCCAGGGGAGGCTGCTGGCCAACTTTTGCGTTGCGAAAAATTACACACAAAATTTAATTGAATGTGTTTAATTTCGCTTTTAATTTTTTGGCATTGTGTTTGGTCTTTCCCCTCATGCTACTCCTTCCTGTCTTATATAATGGGGCGCGTAATGAGCTCTTGGCCAAAACATAACGTGGGAAATGGGTACTTGAGTTAAATGAGACAGCCGGCAAGTCCTTTGTCAACGCTGGGAAAAGGGAATAAAGATAACCCTAGTGTCAGATAGGATATTTGGGTCAAGAGAATTGAGAGAGATTGAAAATGTATTAAGAATGTAATGATTTAAATTAAATATTAAAGGATACTTAAAGGAATTTATATTTACACTCCATTTTTCATTGAATTTGTATACGTAAAATAATATTTTAAAGACGCAACAAATTTGCACATAATATAGATTTTAATCAGCTTAAAACTAAAATTTTCCCATCAGCCCATAAAAAGGGGGTAAATGAAACCAGAAATATTTTCACCATCACCAATGAGACCTTTGAAAGGCTTCTTGCCAAACGATGCTAGGCGAAACCGGAGACTGTTCAAACGCCAAACCCCAAGAATCCAGTTATGGCAAATGCCGACGATTAAAATCTTGAATGTCAGGCGGAAAATTGTCAAACGAAACGAAGGCGATGGCAAGGATGTTGATGATGTTGATGATGCTGGCGCTGGGACAAAGATAGCAAACAAATAAAAACGCATCTGATGCCACCAACAGGGACGATGCCAAAGGAACTTGACAAACTGAAATCCGAAACACAGAGCGGGAAACCGCGGCAAGGCAGCCGAAAATCAAAGTCCTTGCCTGCAACCTGCAATTATGCGACAGCAGCCAGGACAACTGCCTGCTGGAATCGGATCGGATCCTGCGAAAAAGGGGTAAGGGTGCTCTGCTGAAATCCGAGGCAATATCAAAAAGCGGCGAACGTTTTAGGGGCTGACTCCGGATGGCTCGCATCCATGGCCCTACGCAAAGGAAGTGCCCAAGGAGGAGGGGAAGGAGGTTGTCCTTTAATGTCCTCAGAGGGATGGATGGTAACACGGAGAAAAATTAAAAGAAATTAGAATAACTGGAATTTAGTAATTGAAAAATAATAATATAATTAAAAATTTTATTTTTGTAGCAAAACTTCTTAAACTTTTTTGCTTCTTATATTTTTATTTCCACATATTTATATTGTTTGTCTCTTTAAATTTCTTATTGTGTACCGTCACAATACTGCGCAGATACCTCCAGGAATAATCGCACGAATAACTCTCGGGAAGCGACACTCAAATGGAAATAGAGAGAAAAAAAGGAGCCCAGCGAATCCTTTGCCGTCTCCGAACAACTCTCTATGGTTGGTTTCAATTATCAAAGCAAGTCGACGGTGACAAAGCGAAAAGGTTGCCTTTGTGTGTATGTGTTGTTGCCCGAAATAAAGGCGATTAGCATTTCTAAGCCCTAGATTACCTGAAGTAGTTTATATAGCCCCGATACCTCCGATGCGCCGTCTTCGATAACAAGATTGCCCGGCTTTGTTTGCTTGTTTGCGACGATTTTATGCCGTCGCGACGTTCTCAGGCGGTTCCAGGGGCCGCGCCTGCAACCCTCCGCAGGACCTCATCTAACGCCTGGCTGCCCTTCCCTCGTAGGCATTCCGTAATTCATGCCTCGGTGGCCTTTTATTCGGAACCGCAATTCCCAAGCTCGATTGATCCGCCAGCCAGGGAATGAGCAGTTGTCCTTCGGCCAGGACCGCTGCTTACATATTTCAACGCACCTCAGTGCCTCTCAATGCAGGCAAGGCATTCTCTCATCACTTATGCGATGATTTATTCAAAGGAAAGTCCATAATTGCATTTCGTTTAATGTACTCTTCCGGTTCCGTCGGCTAATGGCGGTACATTCAAGTATATTTATTAAATTTTATGGGAAAGACTTCGAGTCTATCAAGGAGGAGGTTCTCTCTGAAGGTTCTCTTTGTTTGACGATTCAATTAATGTCTGAACTTTAGATTAGGTTCCCTTCCACTCGATAAGGAATATATATCTTGAATCCACGATTATGACTCTTATTGAAATTTATAGATTTGATTTGGGGTTTCTCTTTTATTATTAAGAAATATATACAAACTTAAAGTGAATGCTCTTGAGATAGAGTTATCTTATGCTTAATGTTTTCGGCAGGAAGTTAATTTAAAAATCCTCTTTAAAGTCCTCCCTTTTATCATTGCGAAATCAAGTACACCGACCGACATGAGTGATAGTCCCACCTCGAATTAGGCCCGCCGCTGCCTGAGAAGTTGCCAAACTGCGGGCATAATTCCGTCGGTAATTTCACACGTCCTCTTGCCTTCCTACCAACCGAAGCCTTTTTATCCCCAGAACCAACTGGTTGGTGGCTACGTCCTAATTTACACGAGACTCCTCCTTGAGCCGCAGACATCCGACAAGCGGGCTTTATTCGCAGGAAAAAATTAACGCAGACACAAATTATATCTGGCGCTGATTAATCACTTAACAAGCCTTGTATTCCGCAGATATTACCCACACACATACTACACATACACACACTCGTCGCGGCCCACGTTCGGCTTGACCTCAGCCAAAGGGACCTGAGCTGAGCCGGACTGGAGCGGGCCAAATAAAATGCCACGTCAATTTCATGCAAAGGTGCGCAGTCGTAAATTTAACTGGACGCGTAAATCCTGCGCGCAAATGTTTCAAGTTCGCGCCGACGACGCGTTCAGCAGTTGGGATTACACCTAGAAAAACTTAGTCTGGGATTAGCAGGAAATAACAATTTAAATTAATAATAGATTATGCAAAGGATGACCTCCATGAAAGATATATTTTCTTGTTTTTATATTAGTTTAGAAAGTGGAAAAACGTTGGGTTGATATAAGTTAGATATAAGATAAAATTAACAAGAAATTTTTAAGGGATGTATTTATATTTAATGTCCATTATTGATGAACTCTATCTGGCCTTATTTTCAGTTGAAGAATTATTTATAAATATTCACAGATTAAAATATGCTTTATTTCTATTACTTTTTATTTAATTTATTCTTCTAAAATTAATAATCCTAATAAGTGTATATATTTTCTTTTACTGCACTGCACTCCAGCTTAGCTTGGCTCATTTCAACCGATCCCGTCCAGACCATTGCTGTCCAATTGTATTTATTTAGGGCCCGCTCAACTGACTCTTGCCTGGCCTGGCATTCAGCATTCTGCATTCGGGCTTGTCAGCTCCGCTGGCCGCGCTAAAATTTAAATTCATACACGATCGTTGGCCCCAAAAAGACTAATGAGCACAATTATGCATTATTGCAGCTCGTTGCATCGAAAATGAACTTTAACAAGCCCCGGCGAGCACTTGATGCGCTCAGAGGAGCCGGGATCGCAGGAGGAGCCGTGTCTGGCAGCTCTCGAGTTGGGCAAGTCGCGGAAAACTAGTTTTCGCGGTTGTCTGTCGGCTTTTTTATTTCGTTTTTTATTTTTTTTATTTTTTTTTTTTTTGGCAAGCCTGGGATTGGCTTAGGTTGTTAGCACCGCGCGAACAGAGGGTTCAGCATTCTCCGAGGCTCTGAAGAGTGCCGCGGCGGATCGAGTCGCAGGAAGTCCGCGATAAGGTCAGCCAGACAGGGAGACAATTGCACATGACACTTGTCGGGGCACTAATCCGATTTGGAGGCAAGCATAATGCCTAAATTTGTGGTTGGTTAAATATACTTGGGTAGCAATGCGATGGGTTTTCAACTGATTCAAAAGCCAGAGCTTTATCAATATAATAGCCTGGTCATATTTATTCTTTGTTCGCAGGCTGAGCCTGTGTCCTGGAGAAATCTTTTTTCTGAAAAATAAAAACCAATGCCGCTGAGTCATGACCCTTACGCGTTGTCATTCCTTGCATGCAATCCCATCCTGCGGCCTCTTCAGACGCCAGGGAAATGGGCACGGGAACTTGCCAAAACTGTAGCAGTCAAAAGCGATCTCCGCGGATTGGCAACAGGCAACAGGGTCTGCGTCTGGGCCTGACAAATAAGGCGGCTGTGGGCTGGCCAGGACAGTCGCTGTCGCCTCTCCTGCGTGCGCATGAAATTCAAATTCAAATTCAAATCAATGACAAGACGTCCCAAAGAACGACGACGACGACGACGAGGACAAGTTTGCCGGCGAGGCAGCATTTGCGTTTCATTGCCAAAACGCCAATTTGGTTGGAGGAGCAGGGGAAGAAGCAGGGACTGCGGTTACGTTGGCCAAGGAATGCTGTAGTGGTGCTGTCCTGGCTTTTTATGGCTTATAGATATTGTCTCAAGATGTCTGCGGTGGATAATCTTGTTATCGCGTCTCGTTGCATTTAATTGAGGCGAGCCAGCTCCCAGCTCCAAACTCCAAACTCCCGGAGAAGTTTCTCAAGTTGGTTCCCAACAAAAGTAAGAAGAAAAAAAATTAATTGGTATATCAAAGCATTTGAATTTTAATGTGTTTTGCGTGGTCAGCGGTTCGAGTTGGCTGGGCCCTCATTTTTATTATTTTCCACGGAGGCGTGGCTCTCATTTCCATTCAATTGCACTTGAGCGTCGCTCCTTGCCGCCTTTTCCATTTAATTTGCCTTTCTTTTCATTCCTGATTCTTGGGGAATTTTCGTTTTCGTTTTCGGCGTGGAGTCGAGGCAGCTGCCGTTGACATTTGGCACATCCATTCGCACAGGGAATTTCTAAGCATATCAAAATGTTATTCAATACTTTTTCCCTGCATTCCCCAAATGCTTTTGTCGTAGGCCCGCCCCTCCTCCGTATTCTTATTTACCTCCTCCGAGCGAACGACAAAAAAAATTGTCGCATAAAATTACAAAAGACAAAAGGTCGATTGTCCGTCCAAATCGCTTTAATGGAAATCTACGCCCGTATTTTCGTTTGACAAAATTTCCTGCCATTTGGGCCTTTTCTTTGGTTCCTTCTCTCGAATCCAGCTTTTTGTTCTGTTTTTTTTTTCTGGTATTTCACTCTTATTTCTGGGCCGAGTTCCCCTTTGTCTAGGCCCGTCTTTGATTCCATTACCATTACCCTAGCCAGGAAGCGTGTCACAGTTCCATATGCAGATTGAATTACACCGCAGGCCGCCATCGTTTCTCTAATTGTCAGTTCAAAATGGACCAGTTAGGATAATTTGCAGTTGTTCTGGAATAATGCCTTCAGGGGCGGAACACCAGCGGTTGGGGGATCCATGCCCCCCGAGCTACAAATATAATTTCACAGAGAGCGAAAATATTCTAAAGTTGAATAGATAAATCTAAATAATATTTGTTTAATAAATAAACCAAACATTGAATAGAAAATTTAAGTTTTTAAACTTTTTGCTGTGATATATATCCCTAAAAAATATGAATTTAAATAAAACATATTGTTCCCTGTGTATTTGAAGAGGCGGGGTCTAAGGCTAGAAATTGGGGTTGTTTAGGCCTAGCATGCGGGAAGCTATTACAAAAAGAGACGAATATATTATCAAACTATTTGGCGGCTATCCCTTTCTGGCATTCAATAAAAGCTTAAAAACTCCATTAAAATATAAAACTTAATGGCCCGCAACTGAAATGGTTAAACCTTTTCTGAGATGAACACAAAACCGAAACTCTGCCCACACTCTAAAATCAGAATTATCCAACTGCCAGCGGCCTTCAACGGCTAAGCGATCCTTTATTGCTGTCTCGAAAGAAATCTCCTTTCAGGAGAGCCACCAAAACTTAATAATATTAAAAGAATCTGCAAATGACGCGCAAATGTTTCAACACTCCGTCCGTCCCGCGGTGCCGGAGAAAGAAAAATGTAATAATAATAAAAAAGAAAATTATTGCACTTCACATTCACAGTCATCGGACAGTGCCATCTTTTGCCCACGGCCATCATCCCGTCGTCCTCAGCTGCAATCCGCAGTTCGCCATCCGCATTGCGCAAGATGCACACTGACGACCGCTTGGCTCCAAGACAGCCCACCGATCGTGGCCAAGAACCGCGGATCGGGGATCGACAGCCGGCTGCTCCGGCCACTCCGCCACTCGTTCTAACAAGAAGGTGATATAAGTGGTTCGATTGCCGCTGCCATTGCACACTGGGGCGATCGGGAAAATAGCGTTCGAAAATCCATTTATTGGGTATTGGAAACAAGAACTTAAGAAAAGAATAAGAATATTTTGCACTTTATTAAATATATTGGAACCAGGGTATTAAACAGTATTATTTATAGAGATTAAAATTAAATTTGGAGGATTTTTAAAGGGGCCAACATCTGAAATATGTATTTATTTAGTTATTATTATTTTCCTTTCTTGCTTTTCATTAATATACGTTAGAGAAATATTAAAAATGTCGTGTTTTTCTAATGCTTTACAGCTCCAAATTTGTCATATTTAATAGGACACAATTAAAGATAACTTAATGCCATTAAAAAACAAAAACATAATTATTATAATATTTTTGGTAAAACAACTTAGCAATACTGGTACCTTGGAGACTCATAAATTAAATCCAAAAGGAATACTTAATTATAAACAATTGTGCCTGAATCAATTCACATAAAGATAATTTTTAAGAATTTAATTCAAATCATGATAGAAAATGCACCTGTGGCCAACTTATTGAATATTATTTCAACATAAAAATACAAAATATGACTTATTACTTGATCCCTTGAACGCTTTAACACTTCAGACGCATTCTCCTCATATTTGAGTAATTACTTTCAGCGAAAAAAATTTAAGAAATGTCACGAGTTAACCCTTGGGAGCCATAAGTGCAATTCAGTGTCTGATCCCTAGAGACACAATCTCTGTTCGACAGCGGATATTAAAATAATCTTAAAAAACCACAAGTAATTAGGCAAAACCATTTTTGTTTTCAAGATTTTGTCATCAAATATTTTAATCGGTTTCCGTCAAGTTCGTTGCCTAAGTCTTTGGTTTTAAGAGGGTCGTAGGCACGAAAACGCCATCAAGCGGCTACATTTGAACTACAGCTTGTGGTCGACAGGAAATAGAAGGAAAGACCGTATATCGAGCAAATCCATCGTACCGATCAAAAGCATTTTCTTTGGCGATATTTTCACCTTTATGAAGCTTCAGGTAACTAGCTCCACTGTGCCTCAGATCGCGGCAGAGAGTTGGCGGCGGCGGCGCGTTAGCGCTAATAAGCAATTGCCAAATTACGTTCGCGTGAGTAATCTCGCGCCCCGATGCCTCGCCGGCCAAACGGTCGAACGGGTTGGAACTGCATCGGCCCCGGCTGCAGCTCGGTGGGCGGAGCCTGCTGGGCACCGCGAGCGCAGATACTTAAGTGATGCCCCTGTCGGTCCGAAGATCCGTCTGTCCGCCTGTCCGTTGCACGTCCATGGCCATCCGCAGGGGCATGCCAGTCACTCATTCACTCACACCACCACGCCGGCTCGCTCACTCACTCAGTTAGTCAGTCAGGCAGTCAGTCAGTTGGTTCGGTCACTCATTCATGTTAAGGCACTGAGAAATATATTTTTTTAAACTAATTTTTATATGAAGAATTTTGATAACTTATCTACGATTACATAGGTCTGCATATGACTTAAAGAATAATTTTTTATGTAGGATATAATCATCCTCAAGTCAGAGCTGTCAGGTTTACGGCTTCAGCAGCTTTGTTTAAGACTCAGAAATAGTCTTAAAATAGGCCTTATAAACTCTTAAATACTCTTAGATTCTATAAACATTTCTACCAGTGTTTCCGAGGAAGCAGCTTGAAGCTCCCCAACTTCGCCGACTTCTCCAGCCAAAGACTAAGCCTGTAATTTAATTTCTGCCCCGATCGACGGCCTGGACTGCCTTGGCTGCTTCTGCTGCTCTTGTTGCCGTTCCTGCAGTTAGTTAGCGCTGCTGCAATCGCCATTTCTTCGCGCTCCCTTTCCGACTCAGGACTTTCTTCCCTTTAACACATTTTGGCATGCAATTTGTTGAAATTAACTTCAATTGCAATTTCTGTTCTGTCTCCGCCCGCCGATCGCTCCGATCGCCCCGATCGGGTGCCGGTGTCATTCCCACTGGGTTATCCATTGCCGCATCTTTTTGGGCCAACCAACTGACATGTGCATATGGGCATGGATATGGCCATTAGAGCGGCAATCTGGCTGTCAGAGCGAGGGGCGATCGCCTCGGTAGTTCGGAGAGAAATGCGAGATGCCAAGTAATGCCCCCCAGGCGGGTTAACTGTTAATGGCAAATGAAAAGCGCATTGCGATCAATTTAAGCGGCACTCGAAGGAGGGAGGGTAAAGGTACTACCTTGGATTATGGCAGCACTTCCTAGCAAAAAAAAAAAAAAGGGACTTCGGCTAACTCCTGACTGCATTTCATTCCCTTTACTGGCCTTGGCTTGATTGCAATCCTGCCATTAATATGCCAGTTGCGGATTCGTAGTACTTATTACCCCTCGGGCTTAAGACTTGAAGTGCAGAGAAAGAAAAGTGGAGGATAACTAAAGAATTTTATTTCAGTTTCAAAGGTAATATTTTCCATCAAAAGTTGATAACTTTTCATTATTAGAAACTGTAAAATAAGTAGTTATCTCATGAAAAACATTTAGAACTCTTCATCTAAGGTATATAATGAAATGATCCTTTATATTCTATATATTTTTTTTCTGTGCCAACCCAATGAAATTGCAGACTCTGGCTGTGGCCTAATATGAAGCAACACCATTACCAGCATGCAAATTAAAAGTACTCAACAGCATATCAACTGAGAGCTACCAGGCAGCCATCTCCACTCAGTCAGTCAGCCAGCTTTAACTCCTGCTCCTGCTCCTACTCGGGACTGCCTGCATCCTGCTGGTTTCGCTGTCGGCTAGGGCACCAAATGCTGTCGAAACAAAGACTAAATGCCCAAGACCTAGCGCGTCGGGCAGTGGGGCAGAAGCTATCAAAGCTGGCGATGGTAATTGCAGGTTTCGCCGCAGACATTTTGCACCAAAACGGCGTCGCTTGGCCATCCACTTGGTTTTCCTTTTAGCTTATTCTTTTATGTTTAGAACCTGGAGTACAATGACGGCGTTGAACGATGGCCGCGCATGCGCAAGATCCGTGAATATCGCCCTGGAAATGGCCATCAACCGCGACTCCGCGACTCTGAGTCAATCTGGATCGGGGGAAAATCACTCAAAAGCCAGTATATATAGTCAGCGTAGAGCTGCAGGAGTTGGAAGCCTGAGAGATGATGATAACTAGATTGATCAATCAGCAAAATATTTTCATCAAGCCTGGGTTTGGTTTGGTTTTAATAAAGTATTTCCAACTAGCTTAAGCCAGAGGGGATATGTTTCAGAGGAAACTAATTAAATTATCAACATTTGGAAATCTAAAACAGCTTACATTTAATATCATTGAGTTATTTTAGGATAATCACAGCGGGAGAGGGCTATCCCTTTGCCGAAATGCGTGGCATTTTGGTTCGAAAGAGCTAGCCAGCTCAGTCTAAACCTGAATCTGAATCGGCCATTTAGGGTCCATTGTGGCCGACTCCCTCTGGCTACCTGCTGCCGTCGCCTGTTTGTCTTTGCCATTAGAGCCACCGCACAATTTCCCAAATGACAAACATGCCAAAACGGCTACAGCTCCGGACGCCAGACAATAGACACCGAGGAGCGGGAGGCTCAGGAGTCGGAGGGACAGGAGCAAAGGAGCAGCAGGACGGCCAACAAAGGAAGCAGAAGCAGCAGCAGCAACAGCAGCAGCACATTAATCACAATGCTCCAAAACGGCTTGACAGGCATCTACGTGGAATTGTCCCTGGTCCCCTACTGGGTGTGTATGTATATGTGTGTATCTGTGTGTGGTATCCTTGGCATAATTCTTATTCAATCGCTAAGGACAATGGCTTGTTGTAGTTTCAATTTGCGGTGGGCTTGAGATTTGTGCCAAGACAATTGCCAAGACAGGAAGCCAACGACTCCGGTCGGTCATCAATTTAAAAAATGAAAAATTTTCTTCTGCCGGAAAATGGAAAATTAAATTAACCTTTGGTAGCTGCCTTTGCTGCTGCTGCTGCTGCCTCTGCTTCTGTTGTCTTTCCTGCCGCCTGTCTGGGCTTCCAGAGTTTTGTCTTCTGGCCAAAACAAATGCAAGTCCGGACTCCGGGCTGCGATAGCATCTACTGCCGAAATATGTTAATTTTCAATTTAGTAGTTGGACGCCCTGGAAAAATTGTGTTTTTATTTGTAGCCAACCCCCTCCTCCCCCCTGGCTGTAATTTTTCGTTTATTTTCGGGCCTGGTCTGGGCCTTATTAGGGGCACTCGAGCGCAACGGGGCAGTGGAGTTTTCAGGGGAGCAGCGCGTCGAACAAATTATCACGTCCACTAATCTGCTGCATATAATTTTCGGAGGCGTAGTTGGACTCAGGCACACAACAAAAAAGTACCAAAGAGGAAGTGTTGCCATGTTAGCTCGCCGACTTCATAAACTTTGGGCCTAAGACTAAAGAAATAATTAAGACATTATAAATTATTTGGGTCTGGGGGTGTTGATTGTCCGCCGTTGTCTGCCGCATTTTCCTTCTTAATGAGCATAACAAAATATTTCATTTGATATGTATCTGAGCTCTTTTCATCATACTCGTTGATAGTTTGAGTTATGTGCCGCGCCCTGTTAAGCATTCTCAGCTTAGCGCATTTTTCCATTATTTTAGAGGATTGTGGGAATGCGTTTTAGTGTGGAAAACTATGATTTAATTAGTGCATTTGGAGCAAGTTTAGAAACGCAGACTAGGAAACAAGTACTACTTAAAATAATGGGTTATTAAAAATAAAATGAAGTCTATTTGAATGTGAGATAAATTGTTTTATATTAGAAAAGTCCGAGGAAATCGTTAAATAATAATAAAAAAATGCATTTAATATTACTCTTAACAGAGATTAAACCATAGATATTAATAGTTATTTATTTAACTTCAATTTAAGACCATTAAATCTTCCTTAATAATTTTTCAATACTTTATGTTAAAGTTCTTGCCAATTATTTTCTTATTTTCTTTATTTATTGCCAAACAAAATTGCATTTAAATTCAAGTGGCAGGTCAATACACTCCTCAAAAGGCCACTTACTTGAAAAATACACAGACCGATATGCATTCATTTCGCGGGGCTTTCAATTAAGCTGAAAAGTTTTTAAATCAAAACTGTTAAATGTCGAAAACCTGGCCGAGTTGAAGGGCACTCACGGCCACTTGCCCGAATGGATCAGTCAGCGAAGCGCCTGCCAGAGATGCGAATCAGTGAGTCTTTTGACTCGAATCCGACTTGGAATCGGCATCGGAATCGGAATCGAATGCCGAATCAGCGCGGCAAAAACGATTTTCAAATCAATTTCTCAATCAATGTCAGGGCGAATGCAGAACAGCCGCCAAGGAGCAGCGGATGGGCGATGGAGGAGCGACGGAGCTCGCGATTCCTGGAAATCGCGGAGGCTGCCGCAAATCGTGTGCTCGCACACTGGCACCGAAAAGTAAAAGGTTCAAATTGTGTCCAAAATGTCAAAAGCGGGCTCAATATGATCACCGCCGCCGCCGTCTTCACTCTCCTCTCCGCAACAGAAGCCCAGGAAATCTGATCGCATGCAGATAGCGCGGTTCATGGGACGCTCGAACCCGCTCGGGTTCTGGGCTGGTGGGGGCCCTCCTGAGCTCTGGGCTCTGGGTTTGGGCATGCAACTGTTTTGTCGTTTTTGGCGTGCGATAACCCAAGTCAATGACTGCCACTGCGGTGCCGAAGTCGACCCTCTCCTCTTCTCTCCACTCCTGCCGCCTTATCCGGCATGAAAAGTGAACTTGACTGCAGTCGAGTGCACTGCCAACTTACGGGAGCCACAGCCTCAGCCACAGCCTCGGTTTCAGTCTCAGTCTTGGTCTTAGCCAAGGCCCAGGCCAGCCGCAGTCTCATCCTCATCAGCATCATCATCGCTGCATACAATCGCCGATAATCTCACGCTTGGCATCGGCAATATCGGTGCAGACAGCGAGCGCATCCGCACAGAGAGAAAATGTGGCCTGGAAAATGTATGGAATATATGCCTTATTAAAGCTATTTTATATTTCAACTAATTTAAAGGTAGAAAGATAACAAGAAATCCAATAAAATATATAAAACCAAGTTTAATTAAAGAGAAATTGAACTTAAAATTGTCAGAAAATAGTTTTATATGGTACTGATACCTCCACTTTTTCCAAGTGCCCTCAGCTCCGACCTGTGCTGGGAGTTGGGCTTAGTTCGCTTTAGTTTAGTTTGGCCCCTGGTCGGGCAGTTGTTGTGACTTGGCATTCAATTGAATTTCGTTAAATTACATGAATGTATAACCATTTTAATTTTCTTTTCGGCTGCTGCTCGGCATCGTCTTGGATCTGGGATCTGGCCTGGACTTGGGCTGGGACTGGGACCGAGACTCCTTCAGTCGATGCCTTTTGAATGATGACCCTACAAATCACGTTTCGCAATGGCTCTGGTTCCTGCTCCGATCATCAAGATGCTGGCCGCCGATAGGCCCGTCGTCCCACCAGGAGGCATTCCTGTAATGACGATGATGATGGGGAAGTGCCGGTGGCGATGGCTCCCAGGGAAATGGTTTTCCAAAGGTGTTGCCACCGGGCATTGCGGGGCATTTCCCTTTTGCGGTACAGTCCGCGCCGCACTATTAGTTAATGGCTTTCCATTTGATTGACGTAGCCAATATTCCTTCTGTCATGTGGGTTTTCTCTCGGCTCCTTCTCCTTTGTTTTGCTTGTTTCGCTTCTCTTGTGTTTTTCTTTTTTTTGACAATGTTTGGGTAACAAATCCCATTTCGTGACTGTCAAAGGCCCAACCACTTTTGTTTACTTAGGTTCCCAGACCTTCGCAATGGCATAACTACTCCCACAGAACATTTCGCACTGCACAAATCATGTTCATTACTCCGGGCACCGTCGCTCTGTCAGTTAATTTCAATTTCGAACATGATACGCCCCAAAAAGGATAACTCGTGTGACAAAAAACAATTAAGTCTCGGGGTGACACGAAACGTGAATGTCCCGTTGCATAGAAAACGGGCTCCGGGCGGGACCGAGTCGAAAGCCAAGCGAATATCCCAAGAACCCAAGTAATGCTCGCCCACAGTTTCCATATTAGCGAATGCCACCGAATACAGTGATCTTTCGATATAGTGAAAAAAATTCACTGAAGCCTCTTTAGTTGTTAAACATTTCCCTATAATTTTTAGAAGTATTGAGGTGTGTTTTTTATTATTTTTCAAGTATATAATGCCTTGCTAGTTATCCACAATATTGATAATTAATTACCAAAAGATATATCAATGAACTAGATTCTTTTTCTGAGGATAAATATGTGTTATCTATTAAGATACTTAAATTTATTTCTTAAACATTTTTCATATCATTTTTATTCACTGTACTACCATCTATACTACCTTTACATGCACGGTGAAAGCGTGAAAATGAAATGAAAAATCACGGGACAGCGGTGGCTGGGATGGGGGCGGGGGTTGGCTAGGGAGAAGGCCAAAAAAGAGGGTGGATCGGGAGCACGGGGCAGGCGAGCGGGTCGCCCAGGCATGCACAATTGGGCGTTGTAATTGAATTAGTCACACCCACAGATTGCACACATGAATGACTTGCCGAAGACAAAAAGACACAGGAGTCCTGGGGGAGGGACGGTGATGGTGACGGCAACGGAGGCTAAAGCACGAAAAAACTGCGATTTATTTATTAAACTAGGTTACCAGGCAACGGGACAACGAAGGCGGC
>VNJN01004522.1:176186-422762 GCA_008042485.1 Drosophila mayri | reverse complement strand
GGCGCTTATCGCTGTCATCGTTCACGGGATTTATGGGAGTCTCGATGAATATTTACGAACCCATTCATGTTCCAGATACGGAAAGCTCTGACAAGGCTGCCCAGCTATAAAAGACTGCTTCCTGAGTAGCAGAATCCAGTGTCGACATCAACATGAAGGTGTTCCTAACTATCCTGGCTCTGGCCGTGGCTTCGGCCGCCGCCTTCGACGAGAAGGTCTTCGTGAAGGACCTGCCCAAGCCCATGAAGATCGAGGGTCGTATCACCAACGGATACGCCGCCCCCGAGGGCAAGGCTCCCTACACCGTCGGTCTCGGCTTCAGCGGAGGCTGGTGGTGCGGTGGCTCCATCATTGGCAACACCTGGGTCCTGACCGCCGAGCACTGCATCGGAGATGCCGCCTCCGTCACCGTCTACTTCGGCGCCACCTGGCGCACCAACGCCCAGTACACCCACACCGTGGGCAACGGCAACTTCATCAAGCACTCCAACGCCGACATCGCCCTGATCCGCATCCCCCATGTGGACTTCTGGCACATGGTCAACAAGGTGGAGCTGCCCAGCTACAACGACCGCTACAACAACTACAACGAGTGGTGGGCCGTGGCCTGCGGATGGGGCGGCACCTACGACGGCAGCCCGCTGCCCGACTGGCTGCAGTGCGTCGACCTGCAGATCGTCCACAACGACGAGTGCAACTGGACCTACGGCAGCGTTGGCGACAACACCATCTGCACCCGCACCGTCGACGGCAAGTCCATCTGCGGAGGCGACTCCGGCGGTCCCCTGGTCACACACGACGGCAACAAGCTGGTCGGCGTCAGCAACTTCGTCTCCAGCAACGGCTGCCAGTCGGGAGCTCCCGCTGGCTTCCAGCGTGTCACCTACCACTTGGACTGGATCCGTGACCACACTGGCATCTCTTACTAATTTCCTTAAATAAAACGATTATTTGAAAAGTAACCGGAAAAGCGGTTTCAAGTGCTTCAGTGTGTCCAGGTGCTGTGGGAGAAGAAAAACCCGACTTTTCTAAAGGGTTTCCAACATTTTAAGCGGAAAAGACGGCCGTACCACTGATGTGCACCCTAAATTCCGAGGAGGAGGCTCATCTGTTGGTCATGGCCAGTGGGGTGGCCTTGAACACCACGGAATCCCCAAGGACAGGCTCGCCTCTTTCACTCTTCGATGTCTGCTGGGACGACGTGCTCATCCCACAGGTAGCCGTTTATCTGTCGCTCAAGGATCTCTTCAACCTGCGCTGCTGCTCTCGTACCGCCCACCGATTCGTGGAGGCGGCCCTGGAGAAACGCCAGGAGCTGCATCTGTCCGGGAACAATACAAGCAATATCGAAGAGGGATTCCGAGTGCTGGCCCGTTGCTGCCACCGGCTGGAGGTTCTCCATCTCGCCCGCTGCCACTGGCTGACGGACGAACTGTTGCTCCCGCTGCTGGCCAACAACAAGAAGCGTCTGTGGGCAGTCAATCTGAATGAGTGCGTCAACATCACGGCCCTGTCGCTGCAGCCCATCATCGTGGAGTGCAAGGAGCTGCGCGTGCTGAAGCTGTCCAAGTGCCAGTGGCTGACCACGGGAGCCGTGGACGCCCTGACGTTGCACCAGAGCAAGCTGGTGGAGTTCGACATATCGCACTGCGGCGCCATTGGCGAGCGCTGCTTGATTATCTTCTTCCGGAAGCTGAACAAGCTCACCGTCCTGTCGCTGGCCAATACGCCCAGTGTCACCGACCAGGTGCTCATCCAGATCGGCAACTATTGCCGGGAGCTGGAGCACATCAACTTAATAGGCTGTGCGGCCATCTCCGACTATGGAGTGCAGTAAGTAGTCCTTTTGTTGTCCTTGTATTCTCTTCTCGCTGTAGTTCTGTTCGTGTGTGTCTGTGTGGTGTTTCTTGGGTCAAACCTGGCCAATCCTGCATCTGCATCTGGATATTTTTCAGCACTCTGGCCATGCAGTGTCCGGGTATACGGACCCTGCTCATACGCGGTTGCCCGCGGATTACGGAACGCTCATTGGCTCCGCTTCGGCAGCGGTGCCTGTACATCGATCGGCAGGAAGAGGCGGCGGGACACAATGCCCACTATCTGAACGACTTCTATCCAAGCGATTTTCTTGTTTACTAGCTCTCCCCCGTTCGTTCTCCCCTCTCGCCCGCAGCGCCCTCACCCAAAGCTGTCCCCTGCTGCAGTCGCTGATGGTGCAGCGCTGTCCGCTAGTCACGGAACGGGTCCTGGCCCCACTCCGCGGACGGGTGCACATTGATCGGCCGGGCATGGGGTACAACCTGCCAGCCATGCAGCACCACCGCCTGTTCCTGCAGGTGTAACTTACAGAGAGAGATTAACCCTGGTTACGGACCAAACCGAGGAGGCTTTCGAGGCTTGCTGTAAATACATGCTTCGGCATGGGACGCTTTAATTTAACTTTAAGCTTAATCTTACACTCGTTGTTAACATTAATTTAGGCTGTACAATAAACATATTTACTCCCTCCGAAAGCCAGAGCTTCTCGCAATACAAAATACAGGTAGAAAAGCGTGGCTAAAACATGGCTAAAACCTGGCCAGTATAAATAAAATAGTTTGTGTGCTTTAACGCTATCCTTTCCTTCATTGTGCCTGTATCAATGGCGATGTAGAGGTAGTTGCTGCAGTCGTCATCGCCTCGCCCTCCTTCGCCAGCTTCAGTTGCTGCTGGGCGGCAGAGCTCAAGCCAATGTCCTCGTCGCCACGTCCATTTCTCGATCGCCACTGCTCGTGCAGGTGCTTCAGGTGAACGCAGGCGGCCATGGACATGTTTAAACTGGGATTTACGGCACTGAGGCCCGGTTCACCGGTGAAGGCAAGGCCACAGAGGCCCAGGTACGTGTGAAACGGATCGGGTGTGGCCTGGGGCCACTTGGCAAAGCCCCCAATCAGCTTGTCCTGCGTGCTGAGAATGTATTCGCGATTCTTGGCGTAGTCAGTCAGCTCAAAGCCATCCAGAATGCACAGCGACGCGCCTATCCAAAATGAGTAGCAAGTATCCACTGGCTTATTGGGACGCCCCTGGAATCCATCCATCTGCCGGAAGATGAGCCAACGCTTCATCCGTTCCACCGTCTCCGCATCTAGCCGTTTAAGCTGTCCACTGAGATGCAGGGCGGACAAGGCGCAAAATGTTGTGCCGCCGTGGGCCTCGCCCTCTAGCTCCTGGCTGAAACCATAATCGTAGCGCAGACTCCGCATAATAAATTGGTACATGGCCTCCTTGTCCACATCGCCCCAGTAGTCCAGCATGTGACAGATGGCGGCGGCACAATAAACAAATCGCATATCATCCTCGCTGCCATCGATGCAGGCACCAAAGCTGCCTTCCGCCTTCTGAACAGCGGCCACTCCATCCACAATGCTTCGGCGATCCAGACGGGACAGATCGTCACCCAGGGTGACCAGGACAGCTATGCTGGTGTAAGTCATGGCCAAGTGGCCCCACTGGTACTTCCGCATGCACTCCAAGAGCGCGCCGTCCTCCGTTTTCGGCACCATTGCGCGGCAGCCCTGCAAAGATAAAGCGGCGGCCCCATTAGTTAATCAATCTTTAAAAGGTTTTGCATGTTGTTTTCTCGTCGCTGATAAAGCGTGGCGTGATGAAACCAAGGTGGCGGCGGGTGGGATGGGGTACGGTTTGAATCAAGCTGCTGCTGCGCAAATGGATGGAGAACTACTTCCCCTGCAATTATGTATGCATATTTGCTCAACGGAGACGGGTATAATAATAACAACAAGGTGAATTCAAGTGGCAATGCTTTGGAATTACATTTAAGGTTCTCGGAAAGTTGGGTTTTATAAATAAAGAGTAAATACTGGAATAATAATGAGTATATATGTTCATTTTGAGTCATTAAAAGTGGTATTTATATCTGAGCATGAGCTGTGCTACCAAGTTAGCGAAACTTGTATTATTTATGATTTCTTTTTGGCCTTTAATTAAATTTTAAATGATTTATAAACATGAGTTCTGTATTTATTACCCGTTTTTGAGCTATTTTCTTGCCTGCCATTGCCTGCAAACTAAAACCTTGCCATAAATATAATTCAGATTCCACTCGTAGATCGTATTCCAAAAGGAGGAAATACAAATCATGATACGCTGGATAAACAATTAATACTCCGAAGTAACTGGCAAGGTCTGCCGCAGTGTCTGCTGCCGGGCCACGTAACGAGATAAGGAATGCGGATCGGAACCGGAGGAATGGGTGGGATGTGTGCCAAGCGATTCGCTGTTTAACTTGCCAACTGCCGGCTGTTTGTTCACCTGACAGACGACTGACGCGAATTTATGCTCACCATGAAGCCGCCGCAGTTCTTCTCGTTGTCGCGTGGCACCACCAATCCCCCGTAGATCCAGTCGATGATGTCCTGCCGTTGCTGTGGTGCCACCAAATGCAGGGAATTGAGGACATCCAGGCCGCACACAGCAAAGAAGACAATGGTGCTCCTGAAGCACATAAAAAATGTATTAAATGAGCTCAAGGACTCTCGCAGGCTTTCCCCACTCACCTGGTGTTATCATGCGAGGCCATTCGTGCCGGCAACAGATTCAGGAAGCGCAGCAGGTTCTTGGCGTGCTTCGAGAGCAGGACGGGCTCCGGCTCGGCGTGGTCTTCCATATCTATGTGATAGGACATATCGAAGATGTTATTCTGGCCGGAACGGAACTGCGTTATCAGTGTGAGTGTGTGGGTGTGGGTGATGAGTGTATGCCCGACGATGTGAATATATGACTAAGCGCTGCTGCAATTGAGGTTCCTTCTCGGAGCAGATGCTTGCGGTACGCCAGTGCGGCTTCCAATGGAAGTGCGCCCGCACGTGCCCACACTTAAGTAGCCAAGCATTTACCTTTTGTTTATAATAAGCCGGTTTGCATCGCAATTTAGGGCTGCGACGAACGATAAAAAATGAACTCCAAGAACAGCAGCGCAAATAACAGCTGCTTCTTCTTGGCGGGTTTGGCCAGTCACAGGGAAAGGTGTTCACACGACGGGGATTTCCGTTAATTTGGATTTCGTTATATGTTGTTTAATTAATTATAATTTGCCTTTTAGAAAATTTGAGTTTTAGCAGACTTCTTATTTTATCGAATCTATTATATTTTGCTATTAAATAATCTCCCTCAATGAAAGAAATTCAAAAACATTAAAACCATTTGGCTGTCAACGCTTCGTTGCGAATGTTTCTTGTTCTTCCAGCCTAAACAGCTGTTTGAGAGCCGCATTTATTTCCTATTTTCCTAGTTATTTTGTTAATTGTTGAATTAATTGTTAAAAATGCGGATAACACAATTTTTGGCCAGCAAATTGAAGAACTTCTCCAACTTGCCCAAGGAGTACATCGAGCGCAGCAAGAAGCAAGTAAGTTAAAAAGTGTTATTAGTTGAACTCTCCCCGGGAAGCAGCTCACGTAACACATAGCGCCGAAACAAATTTTTAATAATAACATATTCACTCTGAATTAAAACCAGGTGTTCTGGCAAACACCTAAGGAAATCAATTACCTGCAACGTACTGTGGAGCGCAAGCGTTTCCGCTACACAACAAACCGTTCATGGACGGGACAGTTCCGCCAGCAGAACATGCCCGGCACAGTGCGCCGTAAGGTGCTTGTGGAGCCAATTGGTGAGTTTTTCGATGCTTAAAAAGCTTAAAAAGCTCTAATTTAACAAATGCCCCTTTCATTATTGTTCAGAGGAATGGAGCTTCTTCCGCGGCGATCGCATTGAGGTGCTGGTTGGCAAGGATAAGGGCAAACAGGGCCTTGTTACCCAGGTGATCCCAGAGCGCAACTGGGTCATTGTAGAGGGCCTAAACTGGCACTACCGCAAAGTGGGCGGCGAGAAGGAGTTCCCTGGCATCATTATCAAGTCCGAGGCCCCACTGCATGTAACCAAAGACATACGTCTGGTGGATCCCTCGGATCTGCAGGGTACGGACTTTGAGTGGCGCTTCACGGAGGAGGGTGAGAAGGTCCGTGTGTCCATGCGATCGGGCCGAATCATACCCATTCCGGAGACCAATAACCAGACGCTGGATTACAAAACCCCCAATGCTTATATAGAAAGGGAAAAGGATACGCCAGGTAGGCTGAAGTTGTTACTTCTCATTCTTATGGCCTTTTATAACTTTTTCTTATTTTTCAGCTGCTGTGGTGGGCGAGATTACCTTCCAGCCAAAGCTGTCCACCTTCGAGATGGACATTATGGAGGAAATGGGCATCAAGGAGGAGCGCACGCCAGCCAAGAGCTACTGGTATTAAACGTATGCCTAATCTTTATTAAAGTAATGTACAAAAATTCATATCTTGAGCAAATTTTATGTCATTTGCGCACTGTGGCAAAGACCTCCTCGCGATGATCGCGCAGCGTTTTGGCCAACCCGCTCACTGTGGCCTCCGCCTTGTCAAAATCGGAGCGCAGGGTGTTGTTAAAGGTTTCGTAGAGCCAAGTGCAGGTCTTGGACATATTAGCTTCGTAGCTGGTAAACACGCGAGTGGTGTGCTCATAGCTGAAAGGAATTCATCTCACTTAACAGAGTTATTGGAGACGATTTATATGTGATTACTCACCGCGACTTATTGGCTATGTCCGTGATTAGGTAGGTATTGCAGTGCTTGACAGCCAGAACTTGACGATGACTCAAATACTTGAGTTCCACGTGCGGCAAAGCCAATTGAGCCGCTTCTAGAGAGATCATAGAGGCATGGAGGAGGCTGCGACAGTCCAAAGCCCACTGCAACTTTTGCTTGGGATCGCTGGAAAGGGAAACGAAATCAGCAAAAGCTACTATAAAGCTACCAGTAATCATAAAACTCACATCATCCTGCCTAGATGCCGCCATTGCTTTAGTGCCTGCGTCGAGGAATTGGCCGCAGCTCTGAGCAGTAATCCACAGATGCGCCACTGCTCTAAAGTACTTCCCAGCTTATCCCTTGTATCCCTTGCCGTCTCCAGCTGCTCGTCTATGCTCTCCTCCAGCCGGGTCATATACGTCCCACCACTTATGTAGGCTATAATACCATCTTGCTTCACATAAAGCTCGTTTAACTCCGCATAGCTCTCGACCAGCGTTTTCAGGCGCTCCTTGGTGTGTTCCAGCAGTTCGCCGTAGTATCGAATGCTGAGCAAATACAAAGCGGACTCGCTTAGGTTGGCAAAGAAGTCCTCGTGCATGGAAGCCTTGCGGGCATCGCCAATTACGCCCAGGTTGTAGGCAAGCTAATTCGGAAACGGAAACAGAAGTTAATAATACACTAGGGCAAATTTCATCACACGCGCTAATGGCAGGTCGTCACTTGCCTGGGCCAGGTCCTTGGTGGGCGTGTTGGCCACAATTTGATTGGCCTGCCGGGTGCCCATTGTGTAAACCTCCTCCTGCTCAATATCCCTGCCACGTTCCCTCTCCCGCAGCGTAGCCACATCCATGCCATCCAGGCCTAACATTGCCTCGTGCTTGCTCTGCAGGTGATCCACCCAGGCCTCGGCGGTGGCCATTCGCGGTCCAGGACAGGTGCCCTCCAGCTTGCCGATCTGCTCGTCCAGCCGCACATATTGCTCGACAATGTTCTGCGGTGACAATGTGTGATATTGATTAGGTTATGGGAGGTGGCAGTGTTCCAATTACAATTACCGTCACCCCGGGGGCGTTCTGCCGCGATTGCATTCCCGAGCTAACCTCCGTGACGACAGGATTCGTCTGCGTCTCCATGGACGAGCCGCAGCCCATCGTCCGTCCACTCAAGTTGTCTGTCCTCCGAAGTGCTGCACGAAGGTCGTTGCCCGCACAATCGACGATGACATTTTCCGCCTCGCACCTTGCTAGCTTGCCTGTCCAGCGCTGAATGAGCTTTCGTTTGGGCCGTCATTTCCACTTATGAGGGAAAACACAATAAGGAATATTATTTTTTTTGCGCGCTAACCCATTAAATGGGGCCAAGCCAAATCCACCCCCGACTCTTTTTGGGGGGTAACGTGGGCAGCGGTGTGTCCTTTTTTTATGTCAGCACGTGTGTGTCCATTAGGGTGGTACTTTAGTAAAGGATATATAGTATCTGATTCCCTATTTCATCAGAAAAGTTAGCTATAATTTTAATTTATAGAAATCTTTGATGGATTCATTGTAAAATTGATTGTTCAATTTAAGAAAATTAGGGTTTTCACAGCTAAAATATCTCAAATATTATTTTTTAATATTTTTATAGACTTCAGGCTTTTCATAGTCCCATAAAACCATTTAATTAAATGTTAAATATTAATTTAAATATTATTTACTTAATTTCTAATAGTATTTCTTCTACTAACAAGTTTTCCAAATAAATATCCTTCTGAATAAATGAAATCTATGGTCCACTCGGGAATGTCCTGTATGTCAACAATAACTTGTTATTTGCTTTACTGGCTGGGGCTGCGTCCACCACACTTTGTTGTGCTTTTGAATTGGCACACACTGTGTATAGTATTTGTACTAACAAGTTAACAACAACCAGCGAAAGGCAAGCCGTTAACATCTGCTCATTGTTTAGCCAATGTGCAAGTCCACCTGGACGAAGGACGAACTTCTGTGCTTTGTGGTTTGGGGAGTTTCCTGGCAATTGGGTACTAATCGACGCAAAGCATAATCCATCAGCATGGATAATAATCTAGATTTTGATAAATTACTAGCAAATTACCGAGGGAGCTGGCTCTGATGAGGAGTTTTTATTCATAATGGAGGTGAAAATGCTCTATAAAGAGAAATCTGGTAATGCCTTTATTATATTATAAAAAAGATATTTTTTCTTATTCTATAGAATACTTAAGCGAATCTTTAATAAGCCAAAGAATCCTAGAAATAGATTTCACTAAGGAACTTATAGTCAAGTCATCGGCTTTTAGACACCGTATATACCCTTTCCTTTATTTCCTTGCCACAGTCCTGTCCCCCTCATCGCTGGCTTTTTCATGATAGTATGAGGTCAGTGCAATCCCCTCGACAATTGGTCATTAAACCTGTCCAAATGTACCTTCCATCTTTGCCTGGAAGTGAGCTATCGTTGGGGTTTGAAATACGCGAGTGTGCGGCGGGTCCACATGTCGTATGAGCAATGCGGTGGCACTTCAATAAATAATAATCCAGCAAAGTGTTGACAACGGGCGGAGGTGGGAGTACGAAATGCAAACTTGTTGACCAATTGCTCCTTCACATCGATGAATTAGCGAACTAGGTGAGCAAAACATTGGAATACAAAATAGTTTCCTGCGCTTGCGCTACATGAAAGAAAGATTATAGTTTCAATATTATAGAAATCAACTCATTCAGTCATGGAGAGCTTTGTCAACGATCTATTTTCTTTCATTTTTGTTGAAGGCTTGCTAGAGAGACTCAACACTGATTAATGATGATTAAATGATTAAAAGTTATTATGCATATATATTTTTAAAAGGTTTTCTTTACTTTTTTTCTTGATTTTCCGCTTTGCCAAGAGATCATTTCAAAATATTAAAAAAAATATAAATAGAGCCGCAGTTTCACTCAAAACTCTTTGCTTAAAACATAAACATAAAACATGACAGAAAATAAAAGAAAGTGATAGCTTTAGCTTTTGACTAGCGCATTAAATTACAAGTTTTATAATTGTAGAGCTAGTCAAAACGTTTTAAATAAATATATGCCCGAATATATAGTTTATTATTTAACTGTAACCTCAAAGTATGCAATAAATATTCGTTTTTCATGTTTGTTTTACAAGTATTTGTTTAATAATAAATAGACAAAAGCTTATATAAAGCAGGCCGAACTTAAAAATAGTTCTTAACCAATTGCAGGCTCTGGTTATCCTTTTTCCCAGGCTCACTTCAAGGCTGTGCACTCTGCACTGCACTCCGCCTCGTAGTGACGCCTTCCCCACTTAATGTGCCATTTAGTGCATTTCATCCTTGATAGAAATGAATGGGCCGAGTAAAGATTTTTAAATAAATAATAACATGGCGTGACAGTGCCAAATGAAAACTTGTTGATGGCAGCCACACAACAGCCACCACGCCCGGCATTTTATTTATTTCTTTATTTTTGTGGAGCACCGAATGCGGCGAGCAAAACAAGGGAATCCGCAATGAGATTATATGGCGCCTGCGCCATCCTGGAAAACGGCGACAATGGTTTCACTTTCAATATTGAAAGCAGCGACGGCGGCTGAATGGAAGCCGAAACCCCGCAGCTGCTTCGCCTCGGAATCGGCGTAAAGAATCCGATTCCGTTCAGTCGCCTCGTGCCTCGTGTGCGGCAAAGATGTATTCTGCTGCTGCTGCTTTTATTCGCATTTTCCCGTGAAAATAAATAGAAACTGGAGAATCCCACGCTCACTCTCTGGCAGCAGCTCCTCCTCTGCCCGCTTCTAGATTTTCGCAATTCGCTGATTTTTCCGGGCCATGGGTTTGCGGGAAACGTTCCGTTTACGGCCCGATAGCCCCGGCCGGGACAAGTGCAGCATTGAGATGCGACATCGCAGTCCAAAAAGTGGCTGCCAGCACAACCAGGTGGCCGCCGTTCAGGTCACCGAGCAATCCCTACAGGTATGGCGTGCCTTGCCCGCCGAAATACGACATGATCCCAGCATGGCCAGTTTTCAAATGGAAAATGAGCGGATTCATGGTGAGTCTTAAAGGGGGAAAATACGAAATAAAGTAAATAAAGGAAATTATTCAATATTTAATAATAAATGTGTTTAAATATTATAAAGTTAGAGCATTAATAACTTTCTAAAAGGGCTTAAAGTTATGCCTATGTTATCAGAGACAGCTATTTGTCACTCCAATTGAGGCAAACAACTTCTGTTATCTTAGAGACTTTTCCTTGATCAAACTGGAGTAAATATTTAAATGTTTTCCCTATTTTCCCATATATCAAGAACCTAATCTTGATTTTTGATTTACTTTTCCTTCCGTGTACATATATGTACAATACAAAATCCATGACAGGCAAATCAATAAACTGCCAGACACTCGAGGCCGCGTACATAGCTAAGCTCTTGCTAATTAATTATTTAAATTTCCAATAATCCACTTGTAGGTTCCTCTGCTGGGGGCAGTGACGACGACGATGATGAGGAGGAGGACTATAATGGCTACAATGAGGTGGACAAGAAGAATAATGGTCGCCTGCAGGACGAACCGGGTTCTAGTTATGCTGGCTCTGATTTCTTGGACATTAAGCATCGGCCGGGTGACGAAAATGCCACCGATGACGAGGCCACCACCCATTCCGACCACGAGCCTGGTCCTGGAAATGCCAAAACCCAGGCCAGGCGCCTCCATCACAAATCGAAGCGTTCCAAAGAGCAGCGTCAAAGGGACAAGCTCTGGAAACGAGGTGGCCTGCTCATCTTCTGGCTGCTGGCTGCTGTGGTGCTCATCTCTGTGGGAGAGAAACATCTCCTGGAGAAAACTATCGATGTGCCGCAGGGCGAGCAGGGAAAGTGTGAGTTTTGTTATAAATATTTTATGGAGAACAGTTTCCAATAAATTTCTATATTTCCTTGAATAGTTTTCAAGCTGCTGCAAAAACCCACTGGCGACTTTCGTCTGAAGATCCATGGGGCTTTCAGGGAGCTCGCCACGCTGAATGCCGCTGAAAATGAGACTGAGAGCTTCGGATTTCTAACTGTGCAGCCGCAGGTATCCGCTTACCTGGGCGAGAATCGCAGCAAAGTATTTCAGGTGGGTAATTACTTAACGAAAAATGAGATAACAAATAAAAGAAATATTTTATTTTGTTTATATTTATTCCATAGGACATTCTTCCAGCTTGGCGTCTCCCTCTGCTCTCCGAGGAAGAACTGGAACGTGCTCCGGCGGTGGCCAGTAATCGCACCTACCTGATGACCGAAGAGCTGAGCGAAAAACTGTCTGAAAAGAACAGCGAGTTCCGCTTGCATATCTATAGCGATGTGGAGACAGATCTGGCCATTATTCTCAACTATAATCCATTAATAGTGAATGCCAGAACAGGCAGTATCCTGGCTGGCCTGATTTTGCTGATATTCTATGCCCTGCTGGTGTGGGAGCTCTTTGAGAGACCCTTCGTGGCCATGATTTGCTCGATTCTATCGGTGACCGCTTTGGCCTGCTTTAATGGTGAGGAGAATCCTTAATAACTCCTCTTGTATTACTCTACATTATCATCTCCCTTCAGATCGTCCCAATATGGATGAGATTATCCAATGGATGGACATGGAACTGCTTACCCTACTCTTCTGCATGATGCTCATTATTCTAATACTGACAGAGACCGGTGTCTTCGACTACCTGGCCGTGTTTTGTTTCGAGATCTCCGGCGGCAAGATCTGGCCCATGATTTATAGTCTCTGCTTGGTCACCTGCCTGGTGTCCAGTGTGCTGGACAACATGACCACTGTGCTTCTGCTCACCCCGGTGGCCATCAGGCTGTGCGAGGTCATGCAGCTGGATCCGCTGCCCGTGGTTATGGGCATTATAGTGCACGCCAATATCGGGGGAGCTCTGACTCCAATTGGTGATCCCATAAGCATCATAGTCAGCACCAATCATTTTATTGTGGAGAGTGTAAGTTTACTTAGTAGCTCCTAGGAATCATAAACAAGTTATTTATCATTTTCATGACATTTCCAGGACGTCACCTTCCTGACCTTCGTGGCCCACACCTTTCCAGGCGTTCTGCTAGCCGTTATCCAGAGCTGTGTCTATCTGCGACTCTTCTACCACAACATTGATGCCTTGCGCCTCAACGAGCCCAAGGAGATGAGTGAACTGAGGCGGGAGATCAAGGTGTGGCAGCGAGCCCTCAATGCGGTGGCCTCCTGCTCCAAGGATGCTCAATTGGTCCGGGGAACGCTACAGGGAAAGGTAAAGGCACTGAAGAGGAACCTCCGGCGTTTGCAGAAGGGTGTGGGCTCCTCTGAGGTCTACACCCACACACTGGATGAGCTGAAGCAGAAGGTATAAGGAATTTCCCAGAAATAAAAACAAAAACTAATCCTTTCCATTGCAGTATCCCATCAAGAACAAGACGCTGCTCTTCCAGTCCGCCGGAGCCCTGATCTTTGTCATTGTTTGTTTCTTTATCCAATCCGTGCCACACTGGAGGACCCTGCCCCTGGGCTGGGTGGCCCTTTTGGGTGTTATCCTGCTGCTGATCATTCTGAATCGCGATGACATGGAGCACCTGATGCATCGCATCGAATGGACCACGCTGCTCTTCTTTGCCGCCATGTTCGTGATGATGGAGTGCGTGGAGCGTCTGGGAATCTTCGCCTGCATTGGCGAGCTCACCGAGCATGTGATCCTCTCGGTTAGTCTGGGCAACCGCCTGGCCATGGCTATATTTATGATCCTGTGGATGTCGGCTCTGGCCTCCTCCATTTTGGACAGCATTCCAGTGACGGCTATGATGGTGAAGCTGGTTACTTCGCTGGTGGCAAAGCCATCGCTGGGCTTGCCACTCCAGCCCCTGATTTGGGCCCTCACTCTGGGAGCCTCGATGGGCGGCAATGGGACACTATATGGAGCATCGGCCAATGTGATTGCAGCGGGTATAGCGGAGCAGCATGGCTACAAGCTCTCCTTCACCCGATATCTGCGCACTGTGTTTCCCATGATGCTGGGACAGATCACCCTGATGACGGCCTACCTGCTGGTGGCCCACATCGTCTTTGAATGGCATTGAGATGCTCTATTCCACCTAATAATATATTTATAAATGATCTATAAATTATATCTAAAGGAAATTATGTTTTTCACCTCAAGTTCGTTGTTGTTCTGACCTTTTACATTCGACTCTTGGTGTGTGTTTTCTATATAAAATAAAAATATATATAAATTGATATACAAGAACTTAGGAAAGCATATGCATTTTTCTTTCGATTTATAAACTTGTTCGCTGGACTTGAACGCAACGAAAACAAATATTTTTTGGAGGGGCAAACCAAGGTCGAGTGTGTTGTGTCGTGTTTTTGGTGGACTAATTTTAGAATTTATTGTCTAAGGTCAAAGTGGGGGAAACAAGTTTAAAATTTACATAAAATTAAACAGATTTTTAAGTGGAATATAAAATGTAAAAGAAAACTATATATAAAATAGAAGAATTTAATAAAATTTGTTCCTTAAAGTTGTTTTAAAATCAAGCTAATAAATTTCCCTAGATTTTAAGGTTTTTAGAAAGTCTTTGTAGACTTCTTATACTCCTGTAAATATTTATAAAATGTATTATAAATGTTTAAAAACCCTAAGTGCAACCTAGTAATTTCGTAATTTCCTTGTACCTTATTTATCTTAGATTTCCCATGCACCTAGGAAGACATAACATAAACAGCCATAAATAATACTTGAGACTGACCATCGCCAAGTTCAATGCTGAGCAGTAGATCCGCCTGGGAACGTGTGTTGTATATAGCTATAAAGCTATATACTCGAATGGAAAGACAAACGCTGGTCAATAAAATGAGAACAAGACAAAATAGAAAAGCAACAAGGGATTTTCGCCGCCGCTGCTGCCGCTCGTCGTTCCATAGGTAAATGGTTTTATTAAGTTGGCCAAGAGGGAAATCCGGAAGAGGAGGCCGCCACCGGCCATGTGGAGGAGAGGCGACCCGACTGCCAGCAGTTTTATGGCAGCCGCGAGAGGGAAAGCCAAGCCAAGTAGCTAAAAGAATCTATTGCTCGGTCGCGAAATGGGACAGACGGAATTTTAATTAATTCGCCCCAAGGAGTCGTCGAGTGAAAATTGGAAATTGGCTTAGACCAACGTCGCCTCTCTCTCCCTGAAGGAGATTGCCAGGGTCTTGTGCTTTTTGTGTGTAGTGTGTACTGTGGAACAGTGCGTGTGAAATGTCTTCGCCTTATGGATATAGCAAGCCCACCTTTATGATAACCGACCATACCCACGATCCCTATCACCTGCATGTGGGCGAGGGGGCTCCTGGGGACGAGGATAATGACCAGGATGAAGATGAGGATGAGGAGCGACAGTCCAAGCTGCAAGAGATCATCAGTTGGCTGCATATCAGTGCCAAGCATCGCAGCAAAAGGTTAGATATAGTATCAAGTATACGCTTCCCTGTTAGCATATTTTAATATTACGTATACGCCCTGTGGGGACTGCGGGTGCTGCGAAGTCTGAGTTGTTTATTTTTGTTTTCCGTTACGTTTTCTCATTAGCACAACTTCTGCCACTCCGCCTGACATTTAATTGTGGTTTTCCCTAGAAACTTTTCCTTTTTATGTCTCGCATAAGCTTCTTAATAACGGTCCATCGGTCTTTGCGTTCTGTTTGTCTTTCAAAAGAAATCAATTTGCGAACATTTTATGGAACTTAAGTCGCTGGGAAACTCGGCAGCTGGTGCCTGCCTTCGGATTGATTACAATTGATTTGTTTTAGTTGGTCAAATATTGTGTGTATTTTGAGGGGGAATGAAAAATTCATGACATATCCAGCTGAGAGATTGGGAAATTAGGCGCAGTTCACCCCAGGAAATTATTTAGTACTTACAATAGATGGAAATTAATGGAAAATCTAAGTAAATAATGGTTTGTTTTGATTGGGATATTGTTTTGTTGATGTTATATCAAAAGATTTTATAATTTAAGACGGGAATTTATTTCCATAAAGCTTGAATAATTAAGGAAAAGCAGACACAATTTACAATCCCTTTTAAATCATAAGAAAATAATTATTTTCTTGCACTTGTCGCGATGGGGGAATTCTTACAGCTCAAATTTCCAGCTAAAAATGTGGTAACAATAGCAAAATAGTTACTGAATTCATAATAAAAACCTAAACCATACTACACCCAGCATTTTGTAAGTTTTTTTCCTAGAAACAAAGTAACCTCAGCTAAAGTGTCTACAAAACTGATTCCCAGTCTTTTGCTTCGGGGAACTAGCATCCGATATACAGGTTGTGGATACTAATCAATATTGTGATGCCATGGACACACGTGTGTGAAAGTACAAAGAAACTGCGCGAATATTATTAATAAACAATAGAGTCTTGCTTTGCATTATATTGATTATATTTATAGCATTTGATTTCCGTTGGACAGACGTGATTCAGCAGCCTCCAGAGCTGCAGCTGTTGGCGATATTGAGACATCCGTTCTATGTATTATATATCGCCTCTTATTTGTTCCATAATTAATGGGGGCTATATACAAATCCCACATACTAATAAATAGTTCTGTCTGCTATCAGTGGAGTGGAAAGCTCTGAAAACTACACACACAGTTGGTCCTCAATTAAAAGTTCCGCTTTGTTAATTAACAATTAAAGGGAAAACTTGAGATTGTAAGTCACTGAGATGAGATCTGAGGCTGGATTACAATGTAGTTGTATATAGTTGTAGTTAGGTTTACAGGGTTATTTATAATAAATAGTATTTAATATATTTCCAGGCAAAGAATTATTTAAACCAATATTTAAACAGTTTTCTTTATGATACAAATATAGTTTTCCTTCCCAAAATAATATGTATTTAATTTCTTTTACTTTTTCTTGAGTTTTTATATTTTTATTATTGTTCAAACACCCTGTAAGCCCCCGACAGGTTGCTGACAAATCCAACCTGAAGGCAAACCTAATTAAATATGCACTTGTTATTTACATAATTATTTTTTATTAACTCACACTGTGCGGCCAGCCTGAATTGTTGGTTGAGAAATTCCACAATTCCAATTTAATTTGCATTAGAAAAGTGGCTGATAAAGAGCCAAGTATTATGGCATTTAAGTAAGTACAATCCATGGCTAATAGTCTCATGCCAATGGCCACATTTTTTATTACCAGTATGTAGCCTTGGCTCTAAACCCGTTGATGGCCATTAGCTTGGACCTCCTGGCGCACATTAGGCAAAAGTTGTTCTCCTTGATCCTGTGAGCCGGGAGTAACATCAAACCCAAGTTGTCTGATGACATGTTGGAGGTTCAAGTTTGACCACAAGTGTGTAGTTTTGCGGAAACACTGTGGTGGTTTCATAGTTCCAGCGTTGAGAGGTTGGCACATATGTATATAGTTGGACACCCCCCTCTTGCCACTGTAAATTGCGGGTTTTCCACGCCGACTTTTCTCTGACAAACTGTAAATACTTTTCTGTTGTTGCCAGGGATGAGCTTAGGGGCTGTAAAAGTTCCGGCTTGCACCTACTTATATGTACATGGTGAGAGTGTTTGGTGGGGGGACCAACCTTGCTGTGGCACAATTGAGTGGAAATGAATTATGTATAGACTATTATTATATGGGCTTTATGGGATTTACTTAGTAATGGGTTAGCGGAGAATGGAATATTTAAGCGGCAACTCGTCTGGCTTGGGAAAGAGTCTTTTAAATGGATAAATAATTTCAGGTGTATAGAAAATGCCTTTAAATACTTAGAAGAGGTTAATAAATACATTTTGCTGCTAAATAATACCACTAACCATACACTATGGTGACAAATATGACAAATATTTTAAGCTATTTGCTTTCTTGTTAGATAAAACTACAGTTGATAAAGCACATACATGAAAAATTAATTAGTTAAAGGAAAATTATTCTCTCAACTCAAATACGCTAAAAGCAAGCATATCCTTTCTCCAGTTAATAACAATTTGCAGCTTTCGTTTTAAATAGAACGAATATAATCCTCACATTCAGAGATATAGCTCCACCCCACATTCCCCTGGATAAGACTTAATGCGAAATGTACATTTTATTAGAAAAACAAACCCAAAGAACCAACTCTAAACTGGTATTGCGTCTCACTCAGAGGAATATAGTCATTCGTTCATCAGCAGTATCATTATTATTATTATTATCATTCATTCCTTGCTATTAAATGTGGGTGAGGAAAATTGCAAAATAAAAGAAGGCAAGTGCGAAGCTTGAAAGCCGCTCAAATGTCAAACGCTCCGAACAAGAACTAATAATATACGCACACGAGTTCACATTTATTCGCCGTGTTTCATTGCCAGTGGCAGCCACAGACGTGTTCCCCCCGATTCTGCGATACTGAAAATGCGAAGGAATCGAGAAAATTAAGACGACTTGATAAATAATTCGCCTTTTGTGCCCACACGAAGCCCATGCAAATGAGAGCACAAACGTCAAGCGTGGGCTCAATCTCCGCGGGGACTTATCATGTTTGGCCTATAAATAAACACTTGGCCGACTTATAAATTTGATAAGTTTTTATTTGCAGAATTTCACTTTCTTGGATTTGAGGAAGTCAGTCTTGAGAGAGAGACTTTAGCTCGACTTACTGAACTATTTTTGGCCTCTATGACAAGTGCCTTAAATTTGCGCTAATTGCTTTGATGCTCAACACAAAAAACAACCATAAATCTGTTGATTATGTACGGTTTATATAATTATTAAGTCTGAGCTGAAGTAAACAAAAGACTAGATGTTCGGGGTAATTAGAGCTTTAATAAATTGTGGAACCAGTTTGAATGCAAGTTGTTGCTTTAAAGATATGAGTAATCATTTTGAAGTTCTTGTAATTTAATTTTAAAATAATATTGGAATAAATACGACCGTCATTTATTTATTTTTAGAACATTTTTATGATGATTTTGAAAGAGTATTTTATATATAAATTGAAATAAACTAAACTAATTATAAGATTTTCGACCGATAAAAATTCATATTACATTTACAAAAGTATCTCAAGCTAAGGTTATCATTACAAATGTGAATATTAATATTTAGCCAACATTTATTTCCTCCTAAAATTTTTAAATATTATTTGTTGCTCTTTTTAAGCAGGAAAAATAAATAAAACATATCTAAACCCAGCTTATCTCCCACAAAGAATAAATTATAATTATTTACACCCCCAAGAAAAAGTGACCTAGTTTATTTTCTAACCCAAACCCACAAACAAAACATTTTCCTTTTAAAATTGAAACACATCAAAATCCCTTCAAGTTCAAGTTGTTGGCCATTGGAATTAAACCACTTCCAAGGCAGGGCTCCTAAAAAACCAAAATAAAAAGAAGACTAAAGGCATTCAACAGCTATTGAAAGCCTAGAATTCCATTCAATTGAAATCGCCTTTCAATGCGCGCCGCCTCGTTCAACCGAAAACAGCTGCGGCAGCAACAGCGGCGACGCACGAAGTATCCGTATCAGCTAAGGCAGTATATATAAATATATATATACATACTATAGCGGCGTCATCGGGCATCGGACATCGGCAGTAACCGGCAGAAAAGTAACTTGGAACGCGGCGACGAGCCCGCAGATTTATTCGGTTTACAACTTTCGATCGAAACGGACGTGCGACTTTGTCCGGTTTTATATATGAATAGCTATCGTTCGTCGTGCTGCTGTGTGTCCAAACAATAGACAGAAATAATACAAATAAATAATAGTTAAAAAAAATAAACCAAATCACAAAGAACGTGAAATAGAAGCAAACCTAAAGTGAGCTTAACCAAATAAATACGAATTGTTCACCTTGAAGTTCACGCAGTTGCTTTGTGTAGGAGATGCAAAGGATAAGAACACATTTAATTATGGAAATTCTTCCTTGAATCCTTATCCTATTTCGAGTCTCTTATTACCTCTTATTCATTTGGTTTTTTTTCGGCTGGCCCAGGATAATTCTGCTCATTAAGAGCGCAATTCCTTGGCATTAAGCGCTGGTAATTAGTCTGCTTCTGCTGCGGCCACTGTCTCTCTGAGTAATTGGTTGGCGGCGTCTGGTGACTGCCAGGACTGCCAGGATATATAAATTGACCGCAGGATTCCGCCCGTACCAGGGAAGTGTCACAGGTGTCTCACACCTGCTGTTTACAGAGTTGTGATTAAAAACCTTCAAAACTATCAACTAGCTGGGCTTTTGTGTATCATTGCCTGGCAAATATTTCATAATTTATGGATAATACTGACATTCGTGGTCGCACCCAGGCCAATCAATAATTGAGTCCTGACAGGCCACGCAAATAAGTAATATATTAGCCTGGGACAAATTGAAACGTCGCTATAACATCATCATCGTTGTCGGTGAAAATGAAAACAGAAAATAATTCCCGAACAGAGCCCACAAAAGTAGGCAACGTCATCCGTACGTGTCTGGCTTTTATGTTAGTTTCCTTCTTTTTCGTTTTTGGCTTTTAAAGCTTTACAAAACTTTGTCCGATGCTCATTTTAAATATTCATGGGAGTTCCCAACCAAAACCTAGCCCCAAGGACGAATAACTTTGACAGAAATATATGATTGAAAACAACATTTATGTTTGAGGAGTGGCTTTGGCACTCTTGTTGGCTTTTAGCGAAAACTCAAATATATATTTTAAGTGATTGCCAGAGGGATCTGCAAGTGGAAACTTTTACGGCGTTAATTTGTTAAAGGATTTTTGGGTGGAGAAAAGTTTCTTTATGAAGAGGAAGCCCTTGGGTTATATTTCTGTGAGTTCTTTTGTTTGGCAAAGTGTAATCAATTAGTAATTAGCGAAAGATAACATGAAAGTAAATGAAAATAAAGCGAGAGAATGTGTGATTATAATGTGAAAATGGGTGTCAAGTGTGTGAAGTTGGATTAAGGACTTGTATATATATTTAGGGTTTATTGAAATCCTTTTTAGAGAGAACAAATAATAGTACAAGATTATTAATATGTTATTTTATGTTAAAATAAAGTAAAGATGCTTAAAATAAAGCCTTTAAAAATCTGTAACTTCCTTAAATAATTCTTTATTTTGTTACATATTAAAAGTTCTCCCCCAATTCACTAGAATATATATATATATATATATATTTCCTTCTCAGCTTTTTTGGCTTATCCACCTTGCTGAAACATTCTTATATACACATATAAATATATCCTGCCCCCTAAACGATGACATATCTTTGAAAGCAATTTCCGTTATCGCACAGGGTATTTTCGGCAACGTTTTCATGCTGTTTTCTGCCTTTTCCCTCATTTTTTTGGCGACCTAAATCCAGGCAAATGGGCCCAGCACACGTGTCTGTTTTGCATTTGACCCGTATTTTGGCCAAGTTTCCCCCACAGATGGCCAGCCATAATTTGAAATGGTTTTCGTGCGCTCATTTTTAATTATGCGGCTTCCCGGCTAAATTGTTTAATGGTTGAATGGGCATCCCTTCAACCAATTAGTAGCAAGGACCATAATTAAATGGAACTTAATAGAGACACACACACTGGGCATACATCGGAAATCAACTGTTGGCAGCCACAGATGATGATGACCTCGTCCTTTTTGATGTGCCATTTGATTTTGGTTGATTTGATAGCCGAATGAAGGACATCACAAAACTAAATGAATATTGATTCCCAATTAGGTTTTTTTTTTGGTCAGGCGATGACTATTTTCGTCCTTTTTGGACACTGAATAATTAATGCAGTCTGCGTGACGTAACCGTGAACTTCCAGGGAAAGCAGCTGTTGTTTATGCTCTTCTCTTCAATATATATGTATATATATCCCTTTATCAGCCACCAGTGCGTATGCGTGATTCAATCATATGAAGCGACGTCATAAAAGCATAAACTACATCAAAATGTACAAGAGAAAGGCCTGAACAGAAACCCTTTCGTTCCAAAAAGACATTTCTTGTGATTTGCGATAATAATTAGTATTAATAGAGTTATAAGGGTTCTCGCACCAATAAAACTGAAAGTTAAATAACAAATCGTGTGAAGCCACGTCAGCTGCTTAATTTAATTAATTAATTTAACAAGCAACCCTAAAAAGAACCCGTCAAAATTGCGTCCACTCGCGTTCATCCGCCGCCGCCAGCTGAGCCGTTGTCTGCTCCTAGTCCCCATCCTCAATCTAATCACAACAATAACACCAAGACGACGACTACGGAGCCCGGCACAGTGGGTCACAGTGCCGCATCCATAATATCGGGGCGCCGCAGGAGTGGCAGTGGTAGTGGCAGCATCCACCGCAAACGCAAGGACATTTGGCCCTTCAAGATGCGGGTGAAGGTGAGCAAACGCCTGTGGCCCCAACGCCAGGCGTCCACCAAAAGCGACAAGTTTCCACAGCCAAAGTAAGTCGAAAATAGGGGGAATAATCAGTAAAATAAATTAAAAACAGGAATTAATTAATATTTCTTGAATTCAATATGAATTTATATTCTCTACAAAGTGTTTTCGAAGGCTCTTAATTAAAGACATTTTAAGACCTTCTTTCTCATTAAAATTAAATGTTAATTGAACCAAAAACAAGTCAGATAGAAAAGGTTACGACAATAGCAAAATAAATGAACATCAAAGAGAAGTTTAAACAAAGGAAAGCGAAGCTAAGAAGCTTAGAAATTAATTTTTAATAATTTGTTTGATGAAAACACAGGAGGCTTTGTTTGTAATTCTAGGAAAACAGCTTATAGACAAGATTTTGAATTTTAAATAAGAAATAAAAGAAAAATTCTTGCTATAAACAAAAACTCTATTAAAGTATATCCTTTTCTTGTGGTTATGTGACTCAGTTGCCGTTTCCCTTTGAACCTTTTACCATTACCAGATTGCGATTTCTCCGTCGAAAGATGCCAAAGTTCATGGGCCGAGACCTGTTTTGCCTTACATCTGTTAATGCACAACACTCATTCTCCTATATCTATATGTTTATATGGTCTCTGGCTGAGGCACGTGCCTCCAAGAGGAGGAGATGGTGCCGGATGGAGCCCCGTCTCGACCACATAACATAAACATAAGCATAAAAACCTAAGCTCTGTGCAACTCCCATTTTACCCTGGGCAGCAACATGTGTTGTTTGGGGGGGAAAACGAGAAAATCGAGAAAAACAAGAGAGAAATTAATGTCAGACATTTAATTTCCGTTTGGCCCAAACAAAGGACAAATGTGGGGAATCCTGTTTCCGTTGCCATTAATGTTTCAATATTGAGCAGGCGAGCGTGCACTTCATTGAATTTGAAAAGGGGGCCTCTTAGGCAGAGACATATTATTCTTTATTTTTGCCTATTGAATCAGGTATTGGCATTCGGGGAAAATCCATCCATCCATCCATCAATCCGGCTGCCAAGTGCGGCGTGTTGTTGGGTCCCAAAAGTGTCCTGCCAACGTGCCTGGCCTTCCAATTCTTTTCATTCTCCTTCTTCTCCTTTTTTCTGTGAAAAGAAGAGCTCCTAAGACAAATACTAATTAATTTGTTTGACCAATTGCCCGCCGGCTAAGAGTCAACACGAAAACGTAAACTTTCCGAAATTATTCTGCAATTAATTTTCAATTTGTTTGTCCGGCTGCTATTTAACTTTATTTTTGTAGACAAATGTTGACCGAATAGAACCCACTTGGCGTATACTTAATTTCAACGCTGCCACATCGCTCATCCGCCCCGTTGGCTGGCCGGCATTTTGCAAATAAAAATGTGGGTCAGTCGGCAAGCGAAAGTGAAAATTCTTGCACATAACACGAATTGCGGCGACGACCTCCAAGCAGCCAAGGTCAGCCCGAATCCTGCATTGTTAGAAGCACATTCAAAATGTGATTATATGCCTCCTCCGCCAGGATGTGCGTTGGTTGTGCCGGCGACAGTGAGTGCCATAAACATGGCACATGAATAATTAAAACATTTAATGCCCCTAAAATTGGGTTAGGGCACTGCAGCTGACACGACATTGTGCCGGGTGCCTTGATTGAGGCTCAAAGGGAAAGGTCAGGAAGGAATGACAAGGCAGAAAGATGGGTATTTGTCAAGCCAAGCCATTAAAATGTATGTTTTTATGGCTTGTTAGGTATAATTATCGTGCCAAAAAAATATTTTAAATACAAATATGAACATTTTTTGTAAAAAGAGACTCTGAAGAAGTGGATTTGAAGCTAGAAGAACCTTATAAACACTTTTAAAAATAAAATAAATGCTTGCTTGATTAAATAGATTTTATTTTTATACTTTTAAGTAAAACGGAACTGCATTTGTAATGTAAACTCATTGAGATTCATCTAAAAGCCAAACAATTCAATCAACGCTTTGGAATTCCTATAAATAATAGCATTATAATGATGGAAATTAATGTACAAAACACCTCGTTACCCGTATAATAATGAACAGATGTATAAATCAAATATTCTACTGCAGTTTGATTTGTTCATATCTAAAAATTAAAAATGCAAATGAATGCCGGTTATGCCAGCTATTTGCATACTACATACATCCCGGCTATGACTGCAATTATAGCCTTTGCTTTGGGTGTGGATTCCACCCACTATTTAGCCCTGCCCTTGGCTTTGGCAGTCAGTGTTCGATTTATGTGCGGAACGTGTGGTTATGGAGGAGCCATTGGGAACGTGAGCCCTTTGCCACTCGGTGGAGCAGCGTGAAGCAGCCGTTGGAAGGCACTCCGGAGGTGGCAATTGCCAATTGGAACGTGTCACTCACAGCCTGTGTGCTGTTCTCAATTAATTAACTTGCATTTTTCGCAACGGAAAGTTACCGCCGGCGAAAGATTTAACTTGCTAATCGAGGCCTGAAGCCCTCCTCCTCAATGTCCCCCTCATCGTCTGCGATTTAAAAATAAACTTTAAAAGTCGCTCACATGAGATACGCGACACGAGTGCTGAATGCTGCGCGGTTTCAGGCTTTCAATTTTCTGGAAATTAATGAAGCGTGTCGCACTGAAAGCGCCACATGAATGACATGCCCCACCAGCGGAACCAGAATAGGAAGAGGCTACACTGTGAGAATATTATATAAATATATATAAGTACTTTTTAGGAGGTAAAAGTTTGACTTGCAGAACGAAAAGATGATATTTTAAATTTAGAAATATTTAAAAATTGAGTCGATATTTATATCCAAATCAGTTATTATCAGAATTTCAATAATTTCATTCATAATAAATTAAAATTCTGTTAATTTAACTTCAAATACATTTTCCCCTGTGCATGACATACTTATAACCCAAGGAAACCTAAAATTGACAGAGAACCGACTGACCGACTGGATGAAATTAAGCTTTTTTCGGGACTGTAATTTCGTTATCAACGATGTCGCACAATGACCCATATATATAGATTCATCTTCCTCCCCCTCCATCCTCCATTCTCGACCTCTGGCTCAACATGTGGGTGTGTTCTATGTAGTATCTGCGAGTGCGGCTTACTTAAGCTTAAGTTTGAGTTGATTTAATATTGTATATCCCGGCTTTGCGTTTGATGAGCGCGTGTTCATTTAATTTTTCAAATGGACAAAGTGCGTGGCACTTCCAAATGAAACGCTCACACCCCCAACTGAACTTTATTATCTTTTTGGGAAATATTTATATAAATTTAAAGGTTATTTTTAGATATTTATCAAACCATAAAGAGAGATTTGGTAATAATATTTATGCATTGTTTTGAGTCTGAAAGGTTTATTTATTTTAAGGAAATATATAAATTCTTGAGTTAAGTTGTATAAATATTTATATAAATTGAGTTGAAGAGCAAATAAGTTTTAAAATCAATTAATATTAGCTGAAAACTTTGTCAGTCTTTCATTTTTTTTGGGGAAATTAATTTAAAAGTTAATTAACTGAACTAATTGCCTTGTAATTTACATGTTAGCAAAGCAATAAATTCTATAAAAATAAACTAGAATTGCCAACGTTCTGACAAACAATAATATAATATATAAATACAAAAAAAAAGAAAAGTAAATTAGGTTTTGGGGGATTTAAATATAAAATGTATTAGCAGCAAAGTAAAAACTCATAAACTAATCGTTTCTGAGCTCTTTATTTTAGGAAATAAAGATTTATAGAGCTGAGCGAATTATCTAAATTCTTGAGTTAAAGTTAATATTTTATTAGTTTTAAGTCAAAACTGTCAGTTTTTTGGTGAAATTTATAAAAAAGTTAATTAACTGCACTAATTGCTTTGTCATTTACAAGTTAGCTAAGCAATAAATTGCCTAGAAATGAACTAGAATTGAAGATGTTATGAAAAACAATAACATACAATATATAAATACAAAAAAAGGTGGAAGTAAATCGGTTTTGGGGGATTTAAATATAAAATTTATTAGCAGCAAAGTAAAAATTCATAAACTAATCATCCTCTGAGTTATTTTTTGAAATAATTTAAATTTTCTGTAAACTGATGTGTAGTTTACAGTTAATTTAAAACATGTTCTGTGTATAATATATAATGTGTGGCGACTATAAACAATTCTCGGGTTGAATAGCTCACTCTTAGAACGCAGATAAATCCAATCGGCCAAACGGGGCGTGCCCCATCGACAGGGTGTTCGTTTCCAGAGGTGTGCACATTACGTTAAACGCCGCCAAATGCCTTATTCAATTTCCCTTCGATTTATACTCCATTTTCAATGCCACGACGTAATGCGATACCCGAGATCGCAGTCTCGTTTCAATTAAATTGCATTTCACTGTGCCACGCAAACACTTGTGGCACCCAGCGACAGCTTGGGTCAACATGTCTTCCCCCCAAACCCCAAACCCCCTGTTCATGCTTCGAGACCTCTTTTTCATTAGCCGGAGCTGTGAAATGGCTATCATTAGAGGTGGCCGCGGCGGTGTCGGGTAACAACATTGGCCCTGTCCCTGAACGAGCTGGATTTTCTAATCTATTGGCCGAAGAAGAGTATTACATTACCTGGCGCATTATGCAAGCTGTGGGGCACAAGCACACCTGTGACGTCAGTGAGCGAGTCAGCGAGTCAGCAGCTAGTTAGCTTGTCAGCTTTTAGCCAGGTGAGATTCTGGTGAGTTGGCAGAAAAAAAGAGAAACAAGATTGAAAGATATTTAAGTGAGTTTTGACTATGAGATACCTATGTATCTTTTTTAGCATTATTTTGGGCAGAACTTAATTTGTTGAATAGATAAGTAAGAAGGTGTTGGGTCTTTTAAATCATACTTAAAGAAATAATATTAAGGAATTTTAATTAAGAAATTTATCAGGGTTCTCCGATGATATAAACATTATTGAAAATATTATAATATCACCTGAAACTCTTTGAAATTAAACGAAATTCTAGATGTTACAGATTTTAGCTATTTCAAATATTTACCATATAACATTTAAATAAATACAATATACCCGTTTAATTCTTCTTATTTAGGGTAATAAACCTGCAGCTTAAAATCTTTTCTGCTTATTTGGCAAATACATTTCGTTGCGTTCCATGTTTTTGGGTGATATGCGTCTGCCAGAAGTTCTGACAGGCGCTGAACCGGCGCCAGCTCCCCCGGGTGCCTTTCAATTACCGGGCTATATAGTATAATATTGTAGCACATAGTGACTCTTTGAATTTTCGGCATCACGTAGGGGGTTGCGTTCGGATTTGGCTCAATTCCTCGTCAGGCGTCTACGAAATTTGCATGCGAATTGAAGGCACCCTTGAACTCCAAGGTCTTGCGCAGCAGCAGCAGCACTCGCTGAATACGCCTTCAATTTAGGCAGGCTATTTCATAATTCGCAGGTTCCTTAACAGAATAATTGGGCCTGAAGCAGCAGCAGCTGATATCTCGCAAGTTTGCAGATACTTTGTACATATACTCACACGAAAAACCCCTCGTGTTCAGATCTCATCTCGTGTCATAAAATCGTTTAATTCGAGCGGAACAAATGGATGAAAATTGTATCGGGTTGTGGCTTAAAATAGAACTTATAATTGAGAACTATAAAGTGTCAGATTAAAGTTCACAATTTATGGAGAATATAAAAATTTTAATTGGGATATTTTAAATTAGAGGTGAGGCTTGTTTTCAAGTCTTAAATGCATCTTTTAAACCCAACCCCAGCTTTTAAAACCCAACAAATTTTAAATCGAATTTATTTATATTATTAATTTTAAAAAAATTAAATTATATAGATATTTTTAGGAGTATATTTAATAATAATATTATATTCATTTTCATTAAATGTATCTTATTTAAAATGTTTGTTATGTGGCTAAATATTAAATGGAAAAGGCTGGTTGAGGCAAATATGTACATATATTTTTAATACTAATTTTAATAAATATTATTTCAGGTTTTTGTAGACGTTTAAAAACTATATTTAAAAAAAAATTATATTTAGAAAATTTGTAAATATGTAAAGTTGGTTTTTTGTTAATGTCTGCAAACATAATTAAATAATAGTTCTGCAAGCCAAGATATATAATATAAATTATGTTCAGAATATGGTATTTCAAAATTGAAACTCCTTGGGTTATAGGGTGTAGTGTATCGCAAGATCAAAAGCATCGCAGAGCAACTGTCAAATGTGATAAATCAAGTGTAATTGAAAGAAGTGCAAATAAGCCAACGCCAGGAACAGCAAAAATCACCACATTGACAACAACAAATGGAAGAGATTGTGGAAAGTAAACACTGGGAGTGACTTGGAGAGAAGCCACTTGACAAAGCCAAAAAAATCAAGGAACATGAACCACCCCCACCTTGTCTCTGAGGTGAGGTGGCAGGGGGGCGGCAGGCGGCGCAATGCTGCTCGGGTTAAGCCGCCCTCGCAGTGAGAGCTCACGATCGGCGTTGAGTGCACTTTTGCAGCAGCCGCAGCCGCAGTAGCGGCGAAAGCATAAATGCGAATAATGAGCAAAGCGCGTCCAGCGAGCGATAACTGATGAAAAGCGAATTTGAGTATCAGGAAATTTGTGTGTTGTTCTTCTTTTGACCCGCTGCTTCGCCACTGCTAGCGGTGCGCAGCGACTGCGCAGCGGCCGAGCCAGCGGCTGCATTAAAACCTACAAAATAGGGTAAAAAACTGAGGACGGCAGTTAGTACCGCTCGAGCTTTCAACTGCGGCTGCACCGCCCACTGCAAACGAGGAAAAAACATTCCAAAAATAGTATACTATTATATATACATTATATATAGTGTATATATTCCGCCACGATCGGCGGCGAAATACAATACAAAACCGAAAAGGGCACGCGACAATAAAAAGCAGAAATTAGCAACAAGTGGTCAAGGCAACGCGATCCCGCCATTTAATTGAAGCTCGTCTTTCGGTTCGCAGCTCTCGCTTTTCACATTTTCCCATTTCCCAGCGGCGAAATATGCGATTAACAAAGGAATTTTCACATTCTTTTCGGCATCTGCATTAGAAGTCTTGCCCGTGTGTTTGTGCTGTGTGCAATTTACGTAATAATACGCGGAGATACTTGTACTCATCATCGAGCGTTTTGCTTTTATTTAATTTTTTTTGCCTCCGAGTGTCACATTTCCATCCCTGACGCAGGATTCCTGGTCTCTAGCCGCAAGGAAGATGGCTTACAATGCCCAGGATTACGCATACGAGGATGAGTACGTGTTTTTTGGTTGCCAGGATAAAAAATGAATTGTGTTCTAGCATTAAGAGCCTTGTCATCAGGGTTTTTTGCTTTTATTTTTATGTTCTCACCTTTAATTGCACAGCGAAAAAAAGAGTAAGCCAAAGGGGGAAAAATAAATGGCAATAATGAATATTTTTATGGAAGAACTTAGTTTATTATTTATTGTTTATTTTATATTTATTTATTAAAACCTAAACTTTGAAAAGTATTATGTATATATAGATATTTCTTTATAAAAAAAATGTGTTCATTAATGTTGAAAAATATTATTTTATTTTATTTAATTTAATAAAATTTAATTGAAAATATTTCCCATGTGTGTGCAAACCCAATTGAGAAACCGACAAATTGTCTAGAGCTGCAGTCAAGCGGAAAACGTTTGCTTGGCTCCTGCTAATGATAGCTCCGCTCTCTATTTAAGGACCTGTCTTGGGCTTGTTGGGTGTCCTTTGTCGGTGAGTTCTTGGGTGATTCAATCTTTGACACGACCGTGGCTCCGCTGCCTTCAGCTGATGAAAGCCCTGACATAAAGTAGCTGTTCAACGCATTAAGAGTCATCAGCAAAATCATTTAATCATTGGCTTGAGGAGGCATCAACAAGCTTTACGCATTGCTACTAGAGTTAAGGGCAAATACGTTTTATTTCTCAGGGAATATTTCCTATGGGAGTCCTTTGAAATGTGTTTAAGTTCCTACCTTAAGATTGGATGTGATTTATTAGCTTTTTAATGTGTCAGAGTAGAGAAACCCCCTTGAAATCTATTTCTATAATTGATTTTCATGTAGAATTCTTGATCCATAAGGTCCACAATAAATCCCAATTAAAGTTCCCAGAAATCCTGTCAGCACACACCCATTGACAAACGCTTCCATTTCACCTCATCACATGAGGCAATCAGCGATCTTATGACTTATGCACGAGTTATACCAGCGGTTGGAGCTGTCTAAGCTGAGAATCACAATTGAGGCAAGTTCAAGCTGAAATGTCGTGTTCTTCCAGACACTTATAGTTGATATATACACATATAGTAATATGGGTGTGAGTTGGTTCGGTCAACAAAATCAGTGTCAGCATTTCTTTGGCGGTCTTGTGTCTTGCGTCTTGTCTTTGTTTCTGTTTATGACTTGCCCTCATCGCTGGCGTCCATCAAGCGAGCTAATTGAAACCTAAGTAAATATAATTTATGACTTATTTCGAGCACTTTTCGCTCTCTTAAGTAAATTTAGTCAGTCCGACTGAATTAAGATTTGTGTGCCACTGTAGCCACTTGAAACGAGTGCACAAATTGCATTTATTCAGCCCGCACACGTGATGCCATGCACTCAGAGTGCCTTCGCCAAGAAGCCTAACCTTCTCCGATTTCTATTCCCGCTGAATCACTGAGAGCTCAGCTGCCTGGGTCCCAGTAATTATGGCAAAGAGTCATTAAACTCGCATTTGAAATGGACGAAGACGACAGGCTGAAAACAGTATTTTATGGCCAGTATAAATAGACATTTTCCACTGATAACGACCTTAAGAGCGGTGGGGCATTACGACAATATATATAGTAGCAGGTCGGATCCGATCTGGCATTGCGGCTGCACAAAAGCTCTTTAATTGAGCTTGATCGTTGCGAATCTTTGACGAAAATCTGGACAGAAGATAGCTACTGACTTTGAAATCGGTCAGACTGGAAATTAGAATGAGAATTGCAATCATATTTTAAGTTATCTTTTGGGGCTACGTGACATCCAGAACGTGGTTCTATGTGGGTGCTTTATAAAGCGATGTTTAGTATTTGTAAGCAGCTATGGAAATCAGAGAATGAATCATGTTTTTAACTGAAGAATATTAAAGTAGATAGAAATTTATTATAGCATAAAAAGGTAGTAAAACTTGCAAATAAATAAAATCTCCTTTAATTTCCTGAAGGCTTTCTGAGGGTAGAAAATTTTTTGCCCTTTTTCAAGCATTTTTCAATCCTATTACTCCCATTTCTCCTACCTTTCTTAGTATCCTTTTTGGCTAACAGACTCTTCAAATTTATTTACTTAAATCTTATTTTATTGCATCTTTTCGCTGGAAGCCTTTTAGAGATTTGTTGTCAATCAGAATCCACACGCTAAGACGCTTTCCACTTCCCATTTCCTTAACCACAATTGAGTTTCCACTTCATGTGGCATAAGCTGGAACCCTTTTTGTGTAAACAACTCCAATTTAAAGTCTTTATAAGAGTCAAATCAAATGAATACAAATTGTTGCACGTATGGGCCAAAAGGAAAACAGATCGAATGGGTGGGGAAAAATCAATACGGATGCTAAAAAATTTATTGAATTGTTTTCTTTATTTTTTGGGGAAAGTGGAAGCCACGCCCAGGCACCTGAACAAACAAATTCCAAACACACAAGTCCCCGGTATAATCTTATTAAATCTTTATTCTCCGCTTATTTCTCTTCCTTTCCCGGTGCCGCATTTCATTGCTCCCCGATGTGTAACAAAACACCACCGACCTTGGATTGGTCCTGCTGCTGCTGCTGCTACTGCTCGTGGTCCTGGTCCTGGTATTCCTCCTGCTCCTGCTCTTGGTCCTGCTGCTTCCCCACACATGCAGCGAAGTAACAGAAGGTGCCTTACAAGTCTGGCGAACTCTGCCGGAACGCATTCGTCAGGATCCCAGTCTAGCCTCGTTTCGCCAGGAGCATGAACGTTTACATGGCGGTAAGTTTGTTGGTGGCCCATCCATATCCCTCCTCTCAGGCTCACATAATTTCCTTTTTTATGTCTGGCTGTTTCTACCTTTTTTTATTGCCGTAATTATTGTTGAATTTTTTATTGCCATTTGCGTTGGCGTCGCCATTGACATTGGACGACGGCTGGCCGAGTCCGGGTTTCGCCCCGATTTGCATACCGAAAAAAATTAAAGTCCAGCTTATCTTCAATTGTTTTGATGGACGCACTATTTGGGGGCTTAGCAAATTATGATAATAATACCCAAAGGTCCCTCATGTTTCTCTATTTCCGTCACATGATGTCACAGCGAAAGTGGACAAACATCTTTGTCAATAGGATTCCTTAAATTAAAGGCCACAAGGAAATTCTAAGTATAGTTTCCTTTAAATTAAAGTCAATTTAGAGGGAAATTATGGTAATTTTAATTTAGCTTCCTAGTCAAAGCCTTTCGGCAACCCTTACTGCTCCCAATTTATATCCTTTCCTGTTCCTTCTATCAGTCAGTTGGTCAGTGTGTCCCTCAGCTCTCGTTCAGGGCCATTGATGTGTATTTATAGCCACGGCAAGTCGATTACGTTTGCCAATAAAATACTGCCAACACGTGGCAGGTGGTGGCTGCATGAAAGGACCAAGTTAATTCCTTGCCAAAGTCGAGGCAGTTGTCCGCGAATTGTCCTTCCGCCAAGAGCAGCAAATGAATAAATTTTCGCATAAATATTTACCCATTTCTGGCCAGGGTTAAGTCAACGTGAGACAGCTTTAATCTTTAATCACTTTACGTGGAAATATACCCGCAGATGTTGATCCTTTGCCAGCGGAGGAGAACGAACTCCGGGTGGAGAATGGACATCATGAGGAGATGGCGTTGGCCAACACACAGACGGCCTTTACACAGATCGGGATCAATGTGACGAACGAGGCAGGTCAGGTGCGAGTGCTCGACGGCAGGTTCGTAGTTCTGTGATTCTCGGGTGCCAGTTACGTAATTAGTGCAACCAGTTTTCTGTGATTCCCCGGGCCATTTGCAGGGATCTGGAGAACAACAATGACGATCAGCATGAAGAGGCCGAGACGCATGGCAAGAGTTTGGTGGGTAACCTTAAAGGCGCTGAAAAATGTAGAAATATTTACCTTACTTAATGTTTATCTTTGCAGATCCGAAAGTATCTTATTTGGTTCAAGATTGTCGTGCTCCTGGTGGTCTGGTGCGTCTTCACCGCCTTCCTCATGTCCAACAATGAGCATGTGGACCAGCTCAGCCTCATAAGTGTTCCTAGGAATAGCTCTTCCAGAGGTGATTTATCTCTAAGAAATTCCTTAAGAAATGTAAATAAAAGGTATGTATTTTTCCAGTCTTTCCCATTACCACAGCCAGCCTGCAAAGGATTGGTCTGGGCCTGCGAGGACCCTTTAGGTTGCAGGAGAACGAGTTGGCTTTAAACGACAGCGTGCCGCTGCCTGTGCTGCAGGTTCAGGTGATGCGCAGCTACTTTGATGCCGAGGGCTTGGAGATCTACATTGAGAATGCCAGCCAGCTGTGGCAGCTGGATGTGGTCTATCCGGACCTCATAGATGTCACCAAGGATACCAAGAAGCAGCGAACTTTTGAGCTAAGGGCCAGCGATCCCCTGTGGCTGGCGCAGGCCAATCGCACGGAGCTGAGCTTCGAGTTCACCAGCAGCATTGAGGGCGAGCTGCCGCTTCAGCTGAATGTTGACGAGTCGCCGATTTACAAGCGGGATGGAGTCCTCTATGCGGCGGCTGTGCTCTGCGGCCTGTACGTGATGATCATCTGGGAGATTGTGAACAGGACCTTTGCGGCCATCATTGCGTCCACTTTGTCGGTGGGTATATTGGCTGCCCTCAATTCGAGACCCTCGATGGCCACCATTATGGGTTGGATCGATGTGGAGACTCTGCTGCTGCTGTTCGGCATGATGATCCTGGTGGCCATTCTCTCCGAGACGGGTGTCTTTGACTATCTGGCTGTTTATGCCTACAAGATAACCAATGGCCATGTCTGGCCCCTCATCAACTGTCTGTGCCTGTTCACGGCAATCCTCTCCTCCTTCTTGGACAATGTCACCACCGTGCTGCTTATGACTCCGGTCACGATACGACTCTGCGAGGTGATGTGTCTGAATCCTGTGCCCATATTGATGTGCATGGTCATCTATTCGAATATTGGAGGAGCCCTGACGCCGGTGGGCGATCCCCCAAATGTCATTATTGCCTCGAATAGCTACATATCCAAGAATGTAAGAATTAAGGGAAATATCGGTCGATATCTTTTAGATATTAATATTTTCTTTATTTTTCTAGGGCGTCAACTTTGCCGTCTTTACGCTGCACATGTTGCCCGGAGTTTTGCTGGTGATGGTGCAAACTTACATCCAGCTGCGCTTCAAGTTCCGCAACATCAGCGATTTGCAGTTCAAGGACTCGCCGGAAGTGGAGGAGCTGCGGCATGAGATTCATGTGTGGAAGCGAGCAGCTGCCAGCCTCTCGGCTTACTCCAAGGATGAGGAACTGGTGCGACAGACGCTGATGAAGAAGGTGAATCGCTTGAAGAGAAGCCTCAAGAAGCGAATGACGGCGGTGATTGAACCGGCACCCAACTATCAACAAACGCTGGCAAATCTTCAAGCAAAGGTAAAGATAACGCTTTTGAGATATATCCTGAATGTAATTCTATGCATTTCCTGCAGTATCCCATTCGCAATAAGCCTCTGCTGATCAAATGCTCGGCAGCTTTGCTCTTTGTGATCAGTTTGTTCTTCTTGCATTCGGTTCCGGAACTGCAAAGATTGTCCTTGGGCTGGACTGCTCTGCTGGGTGCCATATTCCTCATTATTCTGGCCGATATCGAGGACATGGAGGCCATACTGGCTCGCGTGGAGTGGTCTACACTCCTCTTCTTTGCAGCTCTCTTTATCCTGATGGAGGCTCTGACGGAGTTGGGTTTGATTGAATGGATTGGCAATATGACGGAGGGAATTATCCTGGGAGTGGGCGAGGACCAGCGTCTGATGGTGGCCATTTTGATAATACTTTGGGTTAGTTTGGGGGAAGGAATATTATATTATTTATTTTATATTTAACCCTATTTTACTTTAGGTTTCTGCTGTGGCCTCGGCCTTTGTGGACAACATTCCGCTGACCACAATGATGGTTAAGATCACCATTTCGTTGGCCCAGAATAGCACCTTGAATCTGCCGCTGCAGCCTTTAGTTTGGGCTTTGGCCTTGGGCGCCTGTTTGGGGGGTAGGTTCTTAAAAAATTGTATATAAAATATATATTTTAATATCCGAATTATCTTCCAGGCAATGGCACACTGATTGGAGCCTCAGCAAATGTGGTCTGTGCCGGCGTGGCGGAGCAGCATGGGTACAAGTTCACCTTTCTGCAGTTCTTCAAGTGGGTTTTCCTCTCTATTTTCCAAGAAGCTCTAATAATTTCCTTTTTGCTCCCCCACAGAGTTGGCTTTCCCATCATGATTGGCAGCATTATAGTGACTACAGGATATCTGCTCGTCTCGCACTCTCTGTTCGCGTGGCATTGATGAAGGGCCCCCATCTAGGAGTTGACTGTGTCGATTTCGCAACAAGGCGCACTTTACCTCGTTACCTAACGGACAGGACCTGTTCCGGCAGATGCCGCATTCAACGCGATTTCAACGGAATTTCAATATCTTATACGCAGGCTATAGGAGTTAATTCTAAGGCATGTTGGCGACCAAAAAAGAAATCTAAAAAATAGAAACCGAAACAAAAACAGAAACGAAGAATATTATATTAAATATACATTTATTTTTACACATCGTTGTTAGTGTAGTGCGTAGTCTAAATAACAAACAACAATTAAGAAAATTATAATAAATATAAATTAATTATTTACAATTAATAATGTCGCTGAACTGTGAAACAATTGTTAAATGTTAAATGTATGGATACGAATTAAATAAAAATGAAACAATGAATCAATATGAAATTTATTGGGGGAAGGGAAAAGGATGGATTAATATTATTTGGCGTTCATTTAATAATTATACTTTAATAATTGTAATAATTTGTAGCAAAAATATTAACAGAGTTAAAAAATATATACTTTTTTTCATAGACTTGTGGATATTTTTATTTATTTTTTTGAATTTAAAGAATATGTTTTACTAGCAAAAGTCAATCCCCATTTATGATTTTACGACTGAAGTTGCTGACAGTAAATTTTAAAAATTTTATGGCTGACATGTTTTTTTTTTCATTTTAATGTTGGTTGTGTTTTTTATGTTTGGCAGTAAATAAAGTAACAAAATGTTAGCTAATTTGCAGAGCTGGCGGAGGCGTGAGCAGCTTGTTGAAGCCAAAAATGAAAGAGGAGTTACTAATTTAAAATAAAAAAACCTTTTATATGAAATTAAATTTTGTATAACATTTTTATGTTAACATTTTTATTTAGCAGCCAAAAAGAATGTAAGCAAACACTGAATATAATTTTTAAAAATCTTAGGACAGCCCAGAAGCATTCTTTTTTTTTTCAATAAAAGAGTTTAGTAAAGAAAAATATATTTCTTGTAATAAAAATTGTGTTAAATCGTAGATAGGAATGAACTCAGTAAGCCTTAGATTTTATTTAACTTACATAAATTTTAAAAACATTTATAATAAATCATTTTCCCAACGCGCCTGCTAATATGCAACAAATAATATATAAAAAAGTGACTGCATTGCAAAAAACATAATCAGTCATTTAACTTTTCACGGCTTTGCCAATTTGTCAATACCAATCCTCCTTTTTGCTAGTTAATTTTCATGAATTTTCGCAGCTTTTTTACAATTGCAAAGCTAACAATTACCACAAACGAGTTGAGCCAAGAAAATTAATTGCAATTGGCAATTATGCAGACGAAGTTTCACAAAACTATTTGCACCTCATGCATTGACCCATTCTTTTTTGTTGGTTTTTTATCAGCAAGCTGGTTTTTACACTGAAAATATATATACTACAAATTTAGGAAAAGGTTAATTTTATTTATCTTTAAGAAACATACGAAGTTCAGCAAGGAAATCATTTTTATTTCTTAGTTTTAAGTATTTAAAATGAGATTTCATCAATTGAAAGCTAGTTTTCTGGTTAATTGAGTCTTTAAATATTTTTTCCCTGTGTATCTGCATGTGTGGCAGGCAACGCCTATTACATAAACACTTTTCTTGGTCTGTCTGCGTGTTTAGGATTTTTATGCTTGGGCAATTAAACAAAATGTACGTACACATGTCTTAGTTAATTAGACTGGCTATCGTTAAAGGGGGGCGTGGTGAGCTAGTCAGTCTGCCTTGGGTTATGCAAAATATGCACAAGATATGGATATACATGTATATATATTACCATAGCGTCTGGGTTCACTGGGCAGCAAATGTTAGGCAGTAAACCTAAGGTAATTACGGGGTGCAATGAACCTGAGAAGTTGGCAAATTGTTAACCTATGCTTAAAGTCCAATTATTATTAGTTCAGGCTTGCGTTTGTACTTTTGCTAAGATTTAAAACCATTATAGAAGTCATAAGGAACTACTACATTATTTTAATGTTAAATTTTTAATGAACATTTTCTTTTTAATCCCTAAATCACTTCACCATAATTCCCACTGGCTGTAGACATCAATAAACTCAATAAAATCCACCCAAGTGCCGCCACCAAAGCTTAATTTATATTTACCATATTTAAGCTAGCAAAAACAAAAGTTAAGCCCTGAAGCAACCTTTCACAATGCCACAAAAATGTGCCAAAAATAAATAAAATAAAGAAAATACAACAACCACAAAATGACAGAAACCCCAGAAGGCAAGACCCAGGCCCAGGCCAAGTGCGCCAATTTGAGGCGGAGATGACGTTAATGGAGCAGACGGCAACAGCCGGTCTCAGTTTCAGTTTCAACTTCAGTTTCAGCCTCTGTTTCAGCCCCATTTTCAAGCCAAGTTTCAACGAAACTGAGAGCGGCGACGCATGCTCATGAGCAGCTACCGCGCAACGTTACGTGATTTATGCTGCAGAGAGAGAAAACTTTTGAAATAAAAAATAAATAATCTTTTCATGAACAATAATGTCTTAAAATATTTTTTTAGCTTTAATTAAAAAGAAGTATAAATTCAAGTTCGTTGCCTAAGTCTTTTGTTAGGGTCGTAATAACGAAAATGTCATCATAAAATTTGACATTCTTTTTTGAAGAAAATGTAAGATGTAACCATCAATAAAATTTTAAAAAATTGGCAAACATTTTTATTTCCTAAGCTCAGCTTCCTGTCTGGCTAAATTTAATAAATCTTAATAAAACTATACACATTTTAATGTTCAGTGTAAGCCACAGCTCCCGAGAAGAGCGCCAACTGCCTCAAAATTTCAAGCGCGTGTTGCACGCCCGAAAGCCTCACTCAGTCGCCGTGCAGACGCGCAGCGGACCAGTTGTCCGCAGTCGGTGCTTGGATTGTCAATTGTCTCGAGAAGGAAACCCAAAGTCGTCGTCGAATTGCAGTGAATCGAACCGAAAATACGTTAGTTTAATTACGCCATTCGTATGTGCGATGTGTTGGCTGGGCTTTGGCTACATTACCTTGCCGAAAATAGCAAGACTCTGTTTTGGAGTCAACTAACTTTCATTTTTATGCGATACGAAAATTTCTGCGCGGTGTTTGCTCAGGTTATTAGCAGCAATTTCAGGCAGTTAGCGTGTAAATGCAAACTTTACAGCCACCAAAAAAAAAATGTACTTCCAAGCCTAAAGAAGCCAGAAATCAATCAGAGCCAAAACGAGACAAGGCCAACCTAAAAAAGAAGCAGTAAAAGCCAAGGCACAAATATAAATAAATAAAGAAGAAAAACCCAGGCCAAAAAACAAAACAAAAAACCAACAATAAATCAAACAAAAAACCAACAAAAAACCTTTAAAAATCCAACAACAACAACCAGATAAAACCTCATTGAACAAAAGTGAGAGTGATTTCCAAACCCAACGTTATTTTCTGTTGGTGGTTGTGGATTTTTAGTGTGTGCGTTTTGTGTGTGTTTGCATATCGCATCGGAATCGAAATCGCGTAAACAAAAGCGGCTAAAAACGAAAAAACTTGGCAACAAAATATTTCAAATATTTGTCCAAATGACGCACCTGTTAGCCACACGGCAGGCGGCAACTGACCAACCTCAAGTCGCCAGTCGGGTTTCTGAGTGTTGCGCAAACTCGGTGCTTTGGGTGCTTGTGAAATTCTGCAATATTTTTCTTACCAATATCTGTTATAAACTTGGTGAAGTAATCGACGGTGTCTGTGTGTAATTACAGTGCATATTGGCGGTGTTTTTGCGACTCCAACCTCTCCCCCCCACATAAATGCTGCAGACTGGCCATGATATCTTGGCCAAAACAATGGGGCTTCGCTAGCCTCTGGCTGCCGCTGCTGCTGCTTGGCCTGCTCTGCAGTAAGTTAATGCCCACGAAATCCGGTCCAACCGCATACGAGTAGCCAGCCAGCCGCTCCTCGCGATCTCGAGTGGCTTCATATGGTGTACTTTGGCCAAACTCTAACTCTGGCACCCAGAGTCGAGCGGCAAGTTCCAAGCCCCAACTTGTTGCCGGTCTTTGTGTCAAGGTCGGCGGATCGCTGTTGATGTTGTTTTTGGTCTGGGGACAAGTCTATGCACAGAAAGAAATATTGAGCTTAAATTAAGGTTAATTGGATTTCATTTTGTGTTTAAATAAAGACAACAAAATAAATAATTAAATTATAGCAGCAGAAAAATGAAGTAAATATAAATAAGCTTTAGGCAAATCTTAATTAAATCTTTTATAATTATTTAGAAATAAAAGAACATTTAAATTATATTAATTTGAGAAAAACTTGCTTTTTTAAATATAAAAAAAATTAATATAAAATTCAATTTAATGTTTTTATGAAACAAATTTATTTAAAAAAGTTTCTATTTCAACAGATTTTATTTTTGTATGTGTAATTCTCATTGCCGCCAGTTTCCAGTTCAAATATGGTGCGGTTTTGGTTTTATGTCCAAAGTTTTACGATTATAGTTGCTTAATAGTTCTCGATTAAATTACTTGTTTAATGATCAAAGCACATAGAGCAATTATTAATTAATTAGATAATTTAAAGTGTTTTTAGCACAGATTACAAGAATTCTGTCACTAAACTTTAGACCTATTAATTCGTTTGCTTAAAGTCTGATGAACGACAATGACTTATGATAGAGAATAGCTTTTTTTACTTAGATTTTTTGTATGATTTTATTTGTTTATAATAATTCAAGTTTTGGGGATCAGTAAGGGGAAACTCCTTAAATATGCATCCTCCTTGATTCCAAGAGACTTGCTAATTATTTATTACTTTATTCAAATATTATTCTATTAAGTAAAGACTTAAATATTTCTTTGAACTTCCCGAAACTGACCTTCAAAGTGAAACGACAAAACCAAACTTGAAGCATTCGCTTTGTTACTCATCTGTAAATTCATAAGCCCAAAATCCAAGACCATAAAACGCGGTTACATAAGCCGACCTAAAAATCACTGACCATAAAAAATAAACAAAAAATTTACATAAGTGCTGGGGCTGAGGCTGAGGCTGAGGGGCTCGACAGATAAAATCAATTAAATATCTCTCTATATATACAGCCCAAGACGTATCCACTTTCATTGTGCCAAGGGAACTGCCCTCCATACTGTCCATAGTTTACTCCAACATACCGCCGATCAAGAAGGGTGAGCCCACTTTCTTTCCTTCATTGTTTTTCTCCTCCTTCGGTGATTAATGAGATCTTAATCTTGAACACAGGAACCGACTCCCGCTTGGGCTTTGGCTTTCGCCTGGGCGAGCATGCTGACTTCCAGGTGATGGTGGAGCTGGGTCCCCAGAAGGAGACCCGACCCATCGGTGAGCCCAGCCAGGATGATCAGTCGTTCAACAAGCGCCAGGTGAGCTCTAGCGATCAGAAGGCCGTACTGCGGCAGCTCTACCGCCAGCAGGTGAAAAAGGAGGCCGAGATGTTAATGACCTCCACGGAAAGAAATGCGGCCAGCTGGCTGGAGACCTGGTCCAATGGCATGAAACCACAAAAGCCACAGAAGCCCAAGGATCAGGCCAAGAGTCGTCCGGTAAAAGAAAGTTTAAAGCCGCAGCTTCAAGATCCCGGCAGCGCCATGCAGCAGCTGCAGTTGCTCTACAAGATGGCCACAAGCAGTACCAGCACCAGCACTCCTCCTCCTTCACCTGCTCCTACTCCCGCTCCCACCTTCACTGGAGGCTCCCTTAACCTCGGTGGACCGAGTGGCTTTAAGCTGCCGCCTCCTGCTCTCTTGCAGGACACCAACTCGCTGAGCAGCAGCAATCCTGAGCCGACGAAGAGCCCAAGTGAGATCACCAGGGAGCTGATGGATGTCAGTCTGGATTCGTAGGTTGTGCAACTAACTCTAGCTATTAATTAATTAATAATATACACACACTACCTAGTGTGCGTGTTTGGGTGCTTAGCAAATCTGTGTGTAGCCTGGCTTAGCTACGTTTTCTGTAAATAAAAACAACTCTAAACTTAAGTTAGGGAAATCTTTTGGTTCAGAGCCGCCGAAAAGTAGGCAATGAATTGAACAGGAAATGGCTTTGATGAAAGTAGGCAGTATTCGGACTTGATTTAATGTAAAAAATTGTTTGTAAAATAAAATTGGTTTACATTTAAACAATGTTTGTTTTCTTTGAAATACAAAACATGTTATGGGTTTACTTTTATGGCTATATATGGAAGAAGTATTTTTATTTACGATTTTTTTAAAGATTTATAAATTTTAACAGGAAAAACCCCTACTTTTGCGCTGAATTATAACCGGAAACTCAGTTTGTTTATGAATAATTTGCTTTTCAACCTCTAGAAGACATAAAATATAAAAACTTTAAGGACTTCTTATTGGTTATAATTTTTTAAAATATTTTTTGAAGGCATTTATAGCAGAGTTCCAAAAAATTACGTATACGCACTGGTGTACTTCGAATAGGTCGTATGTGTTTTGTTACTTTTCTAAAAGGATAATTTTTTTATGAAAATCCAATTTTCAAATTGTTATAACTTAGCCAAGAATATTTTCCCTTATATTTTACAAATACAAAATGCATTTTTAACATTCAGCTAAATAATAGCTTGACTTCTTCTTTTCTTTTTCCGAGTTACTCTTTATTATGAACTTAGAAAATGTTTAAATTAATTACATAAATAATCAAGTATAGTACAAAGTTACATATGGTTTTAAAATCAACTTAGCTACACTATCGGCGTATCTGTATGTATTTTCGCTACTTGTATTTTTTGTTCATCTAAGCTAAACCATAGTTAGGGCTACTTTAATATAAATTAAACGAAACATATTGGGCACAGAGCAGATCCTTCTCTGCTCCATGCTCTCTGCGGACATACAGAATACTATAATCATAGTATAGTAATATATACTATATGCATATTGTTACAGTTACAGACATAGACGTAAGTAGCTTGCGGTTAGCTAGCTCTAAAGTAAATATTACTTATAAATATAGTCAATTTCCATAAAGCAGACATGGGCATCGGTGTACAGAGTTGGTTGTATGAGAGTTGTTGTAAAATATAATGTCTTTCATTCATGTTTATCTCCCGGTTAAGGGAAAAGCGAAAACCCCGATGTGCGCGGTAGCAACAACTATAACTTGTGCGGATGATGTGTGTGTGTGTGTAATGGTGGTGGTGGGATGCTCAGCTCGCTTGGGTTTTCCTTCTGCTTTCCCTGTCAGGTTCACATCGAGCGCCTTTTGATTCACTTCTCATTCTTGAGCGGCACACCCTCCTCCTGGGTAACATCGCTGATCTTGACGCGCTCTGGAGGATTATTCCAGGGCTGCAGTTCGCCGCTGCCCAGAATGGCAAAGACCACGGCTCCCGAGATGTAGGTGGCACCCAAAATCCAGAATACAATTTGCCATTGATGGAAGGATTTCTAAAGAATCAGAAAAAATGTATTAGAATTTATTAAGAGATTTTTACAAAAATATACTCACATCATGGTAGGTGAGTGCTCCCACCATCCACGTGGACAGGAAGCCACCGAAGGAGGACAGCGTGTTGGCCAGTCCGAAAATGGTTCCACCAAAGTTGGGTGCAATATCCAAACCATTGCCCAGATAGCCAGCTGTGACAGCGCCATGGGCAAACAGGGCCAGCGAGAAGATGGTGACAGACCAGGTGGCATCATAGCCTAGGAACACCTGCAAGAACATCAGCAGGCCGGGAATGACAAGGGCTGTAAATGAATTGAAGGAATTTATTAATATTTTATTTTTATTAGAAATAAATCCCAGACTAGCGCCAGCTGAAAATGCTATTGCTGTTAAACTTGAACTTATATATATTTTCTTTTAAATGTATTTATAGTCTTTATAGCATTTATATTTATTTTGGCTCTGGTTTTAAGTTTAATGAGGAACGTTTCTCTATGAAAAATGTATAAAGAATTTATAAGAGATTGTTGATAAGCAAAAGAATAATAATTTAATGGTTAATACGTTTTATAGCATCAAAGAAAATTTTGAAGAATAATTTTAAATACAGAAACTTATTGAGCAACCCTTCAAAATAATTAATAAATATTAGTAATATATTTTTTATCAAATTAATATTAAACAAGTAAACATTTCCCTCAACTAAACTCCAATTCGACTTGTTTTTCTCACTCACCAAAAGTGGTAAACAGCTTCCTAGTGGCCGTCGTGCTCAGTGTTCCCTTTTTGCGCAGGTAATCAGCCAGGTAGGACGAGGCCACAGCCATCACGTACTTGCCCAGATAAGGCAGCGACGAGAACAGGCCGTTCTGCAGAAGGTCACAGATTATTAGTAAAGATAAAGCCAAAACTGTCCAAGCTGTCAGCCAATTAACTCACCTGCTTGATGTCGAAATGCAGGATCTGGGACATGAACGTGGGCAGCTGATTGATCACTGTGAAGAAGCCAAAGACAGCCAGGCCGTGGCAGATGATGATGGCCCAAACAGCCGGCGAGCAGAGCAGCTGACCCCAAGGCACGTGGCTGGGACGCTTCTTGGAGGTGCTGGTGCCAATGGCCTCCTCAATCTCTCGCCGCTCCTCAGCCGTAATACGGGGATGTGTGGCGGGTGTTTCATATACAAAGGTGAACCAGGCCAGGGACCAAAGCAAACCCACGGCTCCTGTCAGATAGAAGACGCTGGCCCAGCCAGCAACGGAGATCAGGTAGCCGCAGATGGGCATGGTTATGGCCGCACCCAGAGAGGAGGCTAAAAAATCAAATAATTATTAAAATAAATATGTAAGAACCAGGAAATGATGCAGAAACCTACCCATCATGTTGGACATAAACTTGGAGCGCTCCATGGGCGGAATCCAGACAGCGGCCACCGGGTGAATGGCTGGCCAGGAGGCGCCCAGCATGAAGCCAAGCACCACACGCACCACAATCAGCACCACATAGTTAATGTGCGCCGCCAGCGGCGTGATCAGGGTCAGCAGACTGGCCCAGAGCATGGAATGTCCAAAGACTCGACGTCCGCCAATGAGCTCGGCCAGACGACCGCCAGGCAGTTCGGTGAGGATGTAGCCCCAAAAGAAGCAGCCCAGCACAAAGTTTGTCTGGTAGCTGTCCCAGGGGAAGCGCTCCTCGTACACATCCACGCCATCCGGACTGGATGTGGTGACGGAGGAGGAACCATTAACCGCCGTGCCATTCCCCGCCAGAGTTTCATTGCCCGAGGTGACAGTTACATTTGGCCGGACCATGTCCACAATGGCTATGGTGAGATTGACTCTGAGGGCATAGTTCAGCATGAAGCCGAGCATGGTCAGCAGGTTCAGCACTTGGCGGCATGACAGGAAGTCTGGAAGAGCAGCAAGAAAGTTTGGTATTAGATAAGCCAGAAAGCAAGGTCGGACATTGCTCGAGACTCGTCGCAATCTGGGTCGTCCGAAAGGTTAGACACTTAAAATTCGAAATTTGGAATATTTCCAAAGCGAACGAACATCAGGCGACTGACTAGAGCCACGGGAAACCAAAGCAAAACCCAAATTTTTTGATAACAAAACTTGGCTTTAGTTAACAACAGGAAAGACTTGGAGGGAATATAGTTAGGGTTAATTTAAAATAGGTAAATTTTTTGGGGTATTGTTTAGTGACTGTCAGATGTAAATATAATATAGTTAAAGTTTACTTGAAATAAGGAAATATATTGGTTATTATTTATTGAGTATTTGCTACTGATTGCCAGATAATTTATTTATTAATTTGGCTTACAAAAAATTAAGCTAAATTCAATTAAATCATAAAACTTCCACTTCAACTGGCTGAAAATCATTATTTTTTATTTTTTTCTAGCTTAAAAAACCTCTTCTTTAAATAATTTATATACCCAAGTTAATTAATATTTGTATAAACTAAATAAAAACATAATAAATATATTTTTCAATTGAATAAAAAAATAATAATAATCATTACATTTACTGCAATAAAAAATGCAACCTTAGCATGCATAAATCTTCCCAAAAAATCTCATTTAAACCCTTTTTGTTAACAATCATGTAAAACTAAAATGGTATCAGGTTTTGGCCCTGCTAACCAACCTATAATTATCTGATGTAATCGGTTGTTTTCATTACACGATGCCAGGCCAGGCCCAGATAAACGCATTAATTACCCGCAACTAATGGGCCAATAAAATCACAGTGACAACGATGTTAACTCTGACGGGGATGTGACCTCAATAGCAAACACACCGAAAGGCAAATGAATTTGATTTGAGGAGCGCTGAATGTGTAGGTGCAGCGGCACCAAGAGGAGCTGAATCAGCTCCACATATATTTTGGCGGAGGATCATTAAGTGGGAGCCATAATCACTGAGCCAGAGACTTTCCGCCTGTCATCTTGCCCCGAGTGTCAGCGGACTCTCTTTGGGCTTTGGGTTATTAAGTGGCAAAGTGCATTGCTCGAATCGAAGCACATATAAATTTCGAGTGCCGTTGAACTCCACTCAGTTTTTTTGGTGTGTAAATTTATAATCTGACCGAAGGCTTATTGATCGGCGATAAACTCGCTCCAGACGACTTTCCCAGCAGCAACAGCAGGAGATTCGCTATCAGCTGGCCAGCAGACTATCGGGGCCAGTCTATTGCCTGTCTGGCCTGGCTGGTGTGCACACCCACCCCCTCTCTCTTCAGATTTCAGATTATAGCCTCAATATCATGTTAATGTCATGCAAAATGGTTAAAAACAAAAAAAAAAAAACAGCACTCTAGTCTAGACATCGCCGAGCTTCATCAAAAGCAGCGGCGCAACAATAAACCAAGACACTCAACTTGTATTCAAATTAGCACTCGAAAATAACCGAAACTGAGGCATCAAATAAAATAAGAATAAAAAATGAAAATAACTAGTCATGTTTGCTATAAATTCTCGATTCCATATAACCAGAAAAACGTGCCCAAAATAATACACAACGCAAAAAATCGGCAAGGTTTTAGCCATATAAACCACCAACTTCGACCAGTTTCGGTTGCAGAGTTTTAGAGTTATTTGAGGTTTACGTCAATGGGAAAGTTTAGATCATTAACGGACGACTCTTCGGTCTCTGTTAATTTCTGGGGCATGTATTGACACCTGACACCTTTGCTAAAAAAAAAACGATGCTAAAAGAGCGTGTGCCGCAAATTACCGCCATCAAGGATTGATTCCAGTTTCAGGGAGGATTTTAAAATAAATCTAAAATAATAAACAACTAAATTCCATATAAATCAAGCAAACTAAGGATGATTTTCTAAAGAATCAATAACAAAAATTAGCAATGATATTTTCAAGTATATTCCAGTTTCTTTAAAGTTTTATTCCAGTTAACCAACTCATTTGGCTGGCTGGTTTCGATGATAATTTAATTTAATTTGTATATGGGCACTAATTTATCTTAATGAACTCATCAAGGGTTTTCTCTAAGCAGATCTTAGTCACCATAGCTGAAACTCCTTCCAAGAATCTTAATAACCCAAAGAAAAAAACTCGTTTGTCTACGAGAGCAGAAGCCGAAAGCCTCTTGATTAATTGTTGCCTCGAACTGTTCTTTTGGAGATCTTTTGTTTGCCGCCAAAAAACTATTTCTGTTTCTGTTTCAGTTCTACTTCTCTTCTCTTTATTTTACTTTATATTATTTTATTTTTTTTTTGGCAATAAATTAGCCGAAGGCTAAAGCTTGATGTTTACAACCGAAAAAAAACCGGCTAAAAAAGCTTCACAATATTTGGGTTTGACAAACTGTTTCTGGGAATTTTCAAATTAAACATTGAAATCGGAGCCCAAAGTTGAAGATCTTTTTCACTTTTCGCACTGATCTTTAAGCATTTATTGGCTTGAAACAAGTTCCCCTGAAACACATAAAAACTGAGACCCCGTCAAAGAAGGGCAAAAACTTATAAATAGCTGGCAAATAAAAAAGGCAAAAAACGAAAACGTGATGCTGGAATTACTTTAATTTTTATGGCGCGAGGCAACAAGTGAATTTTTGGGGTTCATTGATTTCTCGGGCAGGGAAACTGCCGAATTATTCAACAAAAATGTTAATTAATGCCCAGCACTTGAAGGGAAGATGAGCAATTTCGTGTGTGTGTGTATTTTATATAAATTTATTTCAAAAGACTCATATCCGGCACTTTTAGTTGACGCAAACGCCAAAATTTTTTTAACATTTCTAAGTACATTTTCCACAAAATGTTCACTCGTCTGGCGTTTCTTCTATTCTATATAGTATGCTATATTCTATCTGTTAAATCTGTGTACATGCCGCCTTCCTTTACACTTTTGGCATTCTATTTTTATATAGAGGCGAGATCTTTAAATGCGGGCACTGGGTACACACCCTCCTCCTCCAACGATAATCTATAAACCAGAGAGTGTTCTCTGTTCTCTCTCTTGCGATTCCTGACCTTCAAAAATGGTTCACAAATCACCGCCAAAATGGGGGAGAACCGGGTGAGAGTGGCGGTGAAAGTTAGCCACCTATATCGTCATCGATTTCATATGTATGTATATATTTTCCCATAAAAAAACGCATGTGATCTGGTGGAATGTCCTCAACTTTTGCGTGGGCCTCCCATGAAAATTTTCCACTGACGTTCCTGTTCGCCAGCCTTGTTCGTTGTTGTGAAATTCGGTTAAAAGTCCGGGCATCGACGTCACACTAATAATGCGCACTATTCTGTCAAGGTGCCAAGTCAATTTTTTGTCATGGGACAGGCAACGCTGCGTATGAGTTATGGCGAAGGCGCGCCAACCACGAGCCCACTTTTCTCGATCTGATTTCTAGCCGCACCGCCTTCATCACACCCACATATGGTAGACACACTAATTACTGGAAGTGCTCGATTTCTAGTCACTGATATTAAATTAATACATATTTAAGCAAACATATTGCTATTACAATGGGAAATGCAAAACTCGATCACGTTCACAGTGGGCTTTTCATGTTTTTCATTTGGAAAATCTTGGGGAAAGATCACAAAGACCTTCAGCGAAATAAACGGAAATTAAAGCTTTGACCTTACATCTTGCGAATTGTGTCCATTAATGTATGCATTCTATATAATATAGATATATATAGTGATCGATTATTGTGAGCTGTCTCAATTTATTAAAAAGCAGAACGTTGTGGACTTTATATGAAATCTGAAATATATTTGAGTCAAGGATGCCAGTAATAAATTAATAAATTTTATTATTTCACGGCTAAATTCATAGATTTCAGTTGTAAATGTTTTAATCTTGGCTTATAATAAAAATATATTATTAAAGAGGCTAGAAATCATTGAAAAATTGGTTGTATTCTAAATAATTATTATTATTTTATAAGTATTTATGTAATTATAATTAATCATATACCATATGAGCCTAGACTTGGTGCTTTGAATACATATTCCAAATAAATGAATTTAAATAATTGAATTAGTTTAAATATGAATCTAAGTATTATAAACAAAATCTTTTATGTTTGGTAAAATTAAATCTTCGAAAATATGATTAAATTTCTATTAATATAAATATCTTTCCATGTTAAACTGCTAATTAATTGACACCTCACATTAAGCACTAATAATCTTTAAAATAATTGATTTCCATTAATTAAAAAAAAAACTGCAAAACGCACTGTACTTGCGGTACTCGTGACAGACAGACAAATAAACATTTAACACACTTGTCTATATCTATATATATGATACATTGTTTTGTCGGTTGGATGGCATTGCCGCCTGTCGCCTTCCAGCGGCAATTATTGGCTTTGTTATGCTGGCTAACTGCATTTCCGTTTCTAACTGATTTACGGAACTGGCCTCGTTCACATCGAGTGGCTTCTAGGCTCTAGATGCTAGACCCGCGATACTCGATTCCCATTCCCATTCCGAATCGTTGTTTGTTTTCGTGGTCGTGCGCGCCTTGTATGTTTGCCTGGCCAATTGCCATGTCCATGTGGAACTGGTTCTACTTCAACAATGCAATAAGCTAATTAATTGCTGAATTATCGTAGCAATTGCTGTTTGTTAAAGCCATACACTCCCCTCTTCGAGGGTGTCTGTGTGTATTCTTATCACTTTATTGTTGGGCGATTCCCAGCTGCATTGTGCGAGATTTATTGGCCTTTCCAAGGGTCTGCACCAGCATTGTCCTAGATTCGATTCGACGCCGTCGCTCCTTGACGTTCAGAGAAATCTTCCATGGAAATTTACAGTTGCACTTGTGGCGCTTTGTTGCGGCCAAAGTGCAATCTCATATAGATTTACAACGACTTCCCAGACCTCATGATGATAATGTCTGGCGAATTGTTGGCTTTGCAGACAGTTCTTCGCTGGCAGGAAATCAAAAACTTTTTATTGTCTCTTTACAGCTGTAAAATTCGCCAAAGTAAACGTCATAAGAGTCACTATCTTAATCTCTAGTTCCCAGTATTTGTTGCACAGTAATAAATACTGCTTGAAATTCCAAGGAATTTTGTCAGAAGATGAAGAAACAAAGGAAATATTATAGGGATTGCAAAGAACTTCTAGGGAAAAAATATTAATTGGAAATTCCTCTTACTTCTCATCTTGAAAATACACTCTAATCTATTCCCGATATCCCTGATTTTCCCCAGTGTATCTTGAACCTCTTGAAATCAGCATAAGTCATGCTTTTTTTCCCCCTGCTCATAAATGTATCTTGAAGCTGTCACTTCCTTTGCACTCTAAGTATCTGTATCTCTGAGATAGAGGCTCACACGTGCCGGGCTAATGAAGAGCTACAGGTTGTAAACAACTTGTCACGGGGTCTCCAACTGCCCCTTTCCTATCTCTAGTCATATGCACAAATATATACATATACAGTATGTACATATATAGCTAGCAAAAAATATATATAAAAAGGGGCTCGTCGTTGTCGTTGGCCGTTCAGTGGACTCTGGCGGCCTTAGGAATTATTGTTTTCTGGGATCCATAAACACTATCAGCGTGCTATTTCGCCAAATGTATTAAAAACTATAATTATTTCCTGAACTTTGGCACTCGCCAAACCCATAAAACTGAGACACGCGTTGCCTTGGCAAAGACAGGGGCCGGACTTGGACTATATTTAAACTTGTGAATAAATAAAAATATTATGGGTTTCGGTAACCTATCAATGGCATGGAATGGAGGCTCTACTTCGTCTCGGTTATTTCGTTGATTATCGCCTTCAGTGTCCGGCGAGAGAGCTCGATTATTTGATTATTTCCCGGGGTCCTTGGGGTCAAAGCCAGCATTGTTTTTTCTTTGCTGTCTGAGGGCGGCTTCAGCACGTTTAATTAATTTAGCTGCGCATAATTGCTGGCATACTTGAAATTTCTAGTTACCACTACTTTGCCCCTCTAAAATAGAGTCATTAAAAACTGTGCCATGTGCAGAGGAAGTACTAAAAGATTATGCACAACCTGAAATTTGAAATTACAAGCAAACTGCAATGCAAACCTTACAATTTCAACGTAAACAACTCCAAAAAATTCCAAGAAATTCAATTACGTCAATTAAAAGTAATTTTTTGTTATTGAGAAAGAATAAAACAACAAAAAACTGGACTTGTCGTGTCTTAATTAATGCACATTTAACCATAATGGCAGAACAATCGAACGTTGGCTGGAGTTTCTCACTCATGACATTCATCAATATATATACATACATTAGAGGGTCTAGTAAACACACAGCGACATATTGGTAAAAGTTTAATAACAATTTATCGTTGTAAGCGGAATGAATAAAGCACATGCTCATTATTCATTACTTGTGCCGGGGCTTAGCTGGGAGCTGTTTGATTAATTCCAAGCGGCGATGTCGACCCAAAGTCTGTTGCCAAGGGTGAATACCCGCCCGGCATGGCGAATTCAAATGTGAATTCAAATGCGGCGATTAAGTTCTAATGACATTCTGATAAGAAGTCCAGCGGGGAATCGCTTTTGTTTCTACACGAAGTTCCATTTTTCCCGAGGGAGCTAAGTGCTGCTGTTTATTTAGTACGCAAAACATATAAATTTAATTAAGCTTTTTTTGTGGCACTAATTGGTGAAAAAAATGAATGGTGAAATACCTTTTTAGATGGAACAAAAAATATACAATAATATTGAGAGCTCAACAACTGTATTACTTGATTTTAAATAGGTGTTTACTTTACAATTTTAAACCATATAAAAAACACATTAAATTAAGTGAAATTGCTTTCAAAATATTTATTTTAAAAGCTTTTCTTTGTTATTATATTTTTGTGAGCCAGAAAGTAAATGCTATAAATTTATAGTATTTAATTATTTAAAGTATTTTTCAGAGAACACTAATTTTCTTACTTATATTTGATGAGTTTTTCCCCTTCAAAACCACCCAATAAATCCTTCAATTGTTATTTCCCTTTATCGTATCCTCTAAAGCACTTAAGCACCTTGTTTGAACTAGACAAAGTACAATGCCAATCAATAATAATAATAATTGTAAAAAAACAATAAAAATCAAACATGAATCACACCTTGCCATATACTTATAATGGTTATAACTACAGTTGAGTTCACGGCAAGGTTGGGGGCGTGGGTGCAAATTACACGAGTTTGTAATGAATGACAATACTGCAAACGAACTGCTTTTTATTTTGAAGAAAAATTTAAATTTTAAATGTTAATTGAATACTTTATTTTGTAAAAGGAAAATCACTTTAATTAGCGTCAAACTTTTAACAAAGAAAACTATTGAAATTCCCTGTAATTAAAAGTTATAAACTGGCTTAAATATAAGGTAGTGTTTAAAGAAAATTATTATGGAGAGTCAATGCTTGAAATATGATATTAAAAGTTTTATTAGATAACATTTTCTTAAAAATTTAATAAAATATTTAGGTTAATATTGTACATCAAATTCAATTTGTTTTTTCTTTCTAGAAAACGTATCTTGTAAAATCTTTGTTTTAGAAACAGTTTAAAATCAAGAAAATCTTTCAAAAAGAATGCTAACTATTATCTTTAGTAAAATTTAAAAGGATATCTCATTTTCAAGGAAACTATGACCATTCCTACTTCAAAATAAGATGAATTTAGTTTCTGATACGCATTTCTCACCTGCCTGCACCGTCTCCCATGACTATTTATTCGCTGCTAATTGCTCGCTTTGATTTTTGGTTAGAGCTTTTGGGCTTATCTACAATCCCACAATGTTGGCTCACGGGGTCGACGGAATGTGCACTCGGGCATGCGATCGAGCAGCCACTGCCCCCCACCTTGGCAGAGACTTCTCCTCGGGCCCGTCTGGCTGATTGTCTGACTCTAAAGTGCTAAATAGCTCATGAGTACGAAAGTACGAATTAAAAACTTAAACAGTCGGATGACCATATCTGATGGGCTATTAAAAATTTCGCCACAACAACAGCAGCAACAATCGAATTGAATTGAAACGAAAATTAATTGCGAAACGTACTATACTCAGAATTAAGTCCATGAACCAAACTTTCCATGCGGAATAACGCCGATTTCATTGACAGCATTTTCAACGTGTTTAGTTAGCGTGACTGCGCTAATTTGTTTGCATAGTTTATGCGAGTGAGTTGCTCCTCGGAAATGTCATAACAATGGCGTCATGAGGTCGTCGTCCAACTGCGCAGTGACCAAGCTCAAGAGTCCAAAGACGTGGGCGTGGGCGATAGTCCATATCGATGTCACCGCTTCGGACATTGGAGGAATGTCACGCACACAGGATGGGATATATACATAAGTATCTAGATATATATACCGATGTCAACGATCGGTGGCAGAGTCCATTTCGAAAAAAAAGTGTGACAAGGTGACGGACGGAGGGCATAATGATTTCATTTCCAGTTATTTATAGATTGACACAGAAAGGGCTCTATATCGCACCTCCCACAATAGCACCGATAAAGTCAGGTTAATTATATTGATTTATGGATTTTATATAATCAGAGGGATTTCGTTTTAATTTATTTATGGTTTATAGAGATATATAATTAGTATTTATTTAGGAATATTATAATCTTAAGGTCCTACAATTCCTCAGTTCAGCAGTTGAAAACATTGACCCCCAATAGAAGTCTTCCTTCTCTTTGCTCCCCCTCCACAAAAGGACTAGCGGAAAAGCAATAATCAATCAGCATTTAATTTATCAATCAAACCGGGCAGCAGCCTCCTTCACAGTCGTCGCCCAATTGATTTGTAACCTCAATTCGACTTGTCTCGTTGACACCAATCAAGTAATCATCAAACCGTGAAGCCAACTGGATCGCAGAGGAGAGGAGTTGCTCCTCCTGCTCGATTTGTTTATGTTAACCGAATCTCAATTCAATTGGCCAACTGCTGACCATGGCGCGCCCCATTTTTTTGTATTTTTTCTCCTATATATATTTTTTTAATGCCGTCATGTGCGGTTTCTGGGCCCTGTTATCGATGTGCGTCTAGAGGCAACAACAAAAAAAGGGGCTCGGCTGCGGCTTCAGAGCGGTTTACAGGCACTTTGTTCTGGCATTTTCGGTGGCCACGACAGCAGGTTGAACTATAACTATATATCTATACAGATAAACTTGGAAGCCTAAGATTATATAATTTTGATAATATAAAGTATCTTTCATGTTTAATTTATTTGAAGTTGTTTAAGATCATTTTTTAATTTTTGCAAGGATCCTACATCTTTAAGAAATTTATAAAAAATCCTTAAATTAAGATAAGGGTTTCTTGAATTTAATGATTACTCAATTTCATAAATTTCAGCAAATATAAATTAATAAAAATTAGTTCTAGAAAGTTCACTTCATTCATGAGACATTAATTTCACAATTTCCATTAACAAAGGTTTACCTGCACTCTGTATCAAAACCCCTAATTGGCATTTCGGGAATTTTCACAGGTGATATCATTTACACATTTTATCTACTTACTTCGCACTCTGTGCAGGCCTCCTTTCTCCGTGTTGGACATGACGGCTGCCTCTGCAAATGGAAATATACCAGAAATCAGCAAATGGTTTTTTAAATTGGCAACGAAATGAGATAGAAATCTGGAGAAATATATTAATAGTCTGTGAAGTTAATGAAACTTTTTCCGGAGTAACCCAAACCGATTTTTATTTTGGTATCTAATCTTATCGCCGGTGGTGTCTCGTGTTTGTACCTGAACGTGCCCCACCAAGAAGGAGGAGGTCCAAGTGGCGGCGTGTCTGTCCCATGACTCAAGGCAATTATATCACAGCCCGAGACTGCTTAGCTCATTCATAACTATACCGGATTTCCCCCCCTGCCCTGACCGTGATCCTCTCCAGCTCATATCGCCGGCATATGGGCCCCCGTTATCGTTCCCGTCTGCGTCTTCAAATATATGCCGCCCCGAGAAATCAAAGAAAATGCTAAATATAATTGAGGCACGAGAATGGGGAACACACACGGACACTACAGTGGAAGTTCTGCTAACTTGGCTTTTTCCTGGACAAATTGGTAAGGAAAAAACTACCAAAAAGATATAGATTGAGTTATCAGTTTGACAGAATCTTAACTTTTGTGATTCAGAGAAAGTATTTCATGAGCAATGAGCACGTTTCTTGGGGGAAAACATGCAGATTAAAGAAATTATATTATTCTAAAAAAAACCCACATTAAAAGATTAAATAATAATTTTTCATACTATGATTAATATATCTTAGAGTTAGTATATGTTAAAGTATTTTTTGTAATAAATTTTAAGCTGTGTTTTCCAAGTATCTTTAACATATAAAATCTAACTCTTTATATAACTTTCTAGAATTCCCTGATAATTTTCTCTTGCCCATTGCCACTATCTTTTCCCTGTTCATATCTGCTGGCGCCGCTATAAATTTCCCGGGGTGGAAAATGCGTCAGCTATATGCGATTTGCTGTGCATGCTAATTATCGCCAGACACACACGTGTCTGCATACGAACTTAGGGCTGAAGTCAGCAAGCACCGCCTAGCAACTTGACAACTTGGTCCAATCCATTAAGTTTTGGTTAGTACAACGCGAGTCGTTTTAGCCAATTTGCGCTGCAAATATTTGCTGGCGTCTAGGCAACAACAAGAATAACAACCAAATAAAACAAAACACACTCAACACCCGCATGTGTACAAGGGATACGACACCCATATGTAGACAAGGACACACCAAATTATTATTGTCCTTGCCAGGGACAATATTGGGTATGTTGTTAACCCAATGAAAATCGGCATCTGTTGTGTGGGCATTGACTATATACGACTTCTATATGTACACGCACGTCATTATCTTCCGACTTTTCTATATACAAAATAAACCCGTATAAAAAGTAGCCTGGGGCTGAGTTTTCTCGCGGTTTCCTCGACGGGGAGGAAGGGAGGTCAGCAGCATCTCGCATAAAAGCTGTTATACGGCTATAACCCATTTTATTAGTCACCGAAAAGCCAATACAACATTGTATACATTTATCGGAACAACAAATAATTGCTTAATATGAATGTGTTTTTTTTTGTTTACAGAGAACCCACAATGTGGTTGATGATGTATCAGTTTCTCTGTTTATTTAACTTTAAGGGTTTATTTATCGCAACTGTTGCGTTAATCTTGGATTCACGATTGGAACTTAATTATGAGCTAATATTTTGATATTTAATTAGTGGGAAACTGGAGTAACTATTAATATTTCTATAGGTTTTATTATTTTTAAACTGATTTGCCATTGAAAACAGTTTAAGTTGCTAAAATGTACATTAAATTTTGAGTTAATAAATTTTACATTTATTTTAACATTTTATATTTTATATTGAAGGTCAAGTTATATGTATAATTTTTATAAAAGCTATTTATTTTATTATTTTTAAAGCCGCGCACTCTCAACAGCTTTAAATTAACATTAAAACTCTCCTTATTCTCTCAGCCCTTTGAAACCTCATCAGAAATCGAGAATAATCTAGTTTTTAAGCCCAATCAATCGCCACTTGGCAATAAATAATTGTAAATTCAACACACTTGCAACGGTTTGTTAATAATATTTGCATTAAATGTGCAACACCCACCTCTTTCTGCACTCGACGTTAACCGCAGCGACAACTAACGAACAACGTTAGTTGATTTTATGGCAAATTATATAATTTGTTTAGCACCAAAATGGATAACAAATCTATATCTGTTGTATCTGTATCTGAATAATTTGTTTTAACGGCGATTTGCATATAAAAACAACAGCGAACAACGAACGGAAGCCGCCAGAAACCGCACGTGCGTTCGAAAAACAGTTTTCAACGGATGAGTTTCTTTTAGTTGATTTTTTTAGTGGCAAGATCGTACAACTCCCGGACAGCAGGCAGCTTTTACTTTACTTTTTTATTATTTTTAGAGTATTGAACGGACAGCTGTTGATTATTTTTGAAACAGAATTCGGGAGGTGGTGACTTGTGCTGGCGCAAGCGCAGGCGATTGATTCTAGAACTGAGTCGAGCGATATTCGTGTTCGAGTCAGATACTCGAAACTGTTCACTCGGAGCGTTGGAACTGAACTGAAAATGCGGCCTGCTCGACGGCGCCTTTTCTTTCTTTCCTCGGGCCGACGCCGGCAGCGCTGCCTGCCGCTCTGTCGGTGCTGTAGTTGTTGCCTTGCTCGCTGTTTGGGGGGCACCAACTTGGGGCTCTGTCTCTGCCTCGGTCGCTGCCTCGGCTGACGTCCATCGTCGTCGTCGTCGCTGCTGCCTTTAGCTTGGTATCCGTGGGATGCAAAATTCAAATTCTTGCGCTGTTTATTTTATTTTTATGCTGTACCTTAATTCTCCTCTCCTCGCTCTGCTTTGCTCTCTTTCTCCTGGTCTTTCTCCTGCTCCTCTCCTTACTTTCCCAGCGCTGTCAGTTCGTTTACAACTCGCAGCTGCCATTATCCATTATGTGATCGGTGCAAATTGTTGCGGATAGTTAATGCTAACCCTCCAGCGGCCAATTTCGATTAGTGGAGAAATGTGTAAAAATGTGTGAAAAATATTAATGCTTATCAGTCAGTTGGATTAAAAAACGGCTGGCTAAGCCAGGAAAATAGAAAAATAATTGTATATAAATGCATCACTGAATAGTTTTGTGGAATTTTTTTAAATTTTTGCTTCTGTTTTGACAGCTATTTTGTTCAACAAACACATTTGTTATATTGTTTTGGATTTGGTGGATTCGCTTTTTTAAATAATAAAATAAAACCAACAAAATATAAGATCAGCTTTTGTTAAAATTTATATTAAACTGTGTTTGAATTTAAAGTTATTTAACATGAACATAAAGCAAATAATTTTGATGTTATTTATTTATTCACAAACTCTCCTAAATAGATTTCCATAATAAAAAGGTAACTATTTCGAATATTTTTACCTTCTGTTGGCCACAAAATATTTAATTTGGCAATCAAAAACCATTAAATATGATAAAAAAAAAAGGGAGCAAAGTTTAACTAAGTTAACGGAAATGTAACATCATAAATTTATACACTATTTATATTTATTATTTATTTATAACGAAACAAGTAAAAATAGGAGAAATATGAACCCAAAGTACACAAAAAATACAGAAAATATTTGAAAACTTAATAAATTATTAGTCGAGAATTAAATGTAATATTTAATACCATTTAATATAGAGCAGAATCAGAGAATCCCGAAGGATCGCAACACCTAGGCAAGACAAGTATATTTACAACTTCATAAAAGATAAAACTAAAAAGAGATCATATGGAGAACCTCTTTTTAAATATTTCATATCGATTAGCAAGCCTTACACTTTTCGTTTTTATTTTACACAAAACTCACCAAAACGGTAACAAAGAAAGAGTAACTAAATTACATCAAGATGCCGTATTTATATGGCATTGCGGACACCAAGTTCCTGGTCAAGTTCGATAAAAAGCCCAAGAATCATAATCGCTCGGTGATGCCTGACTTCAAGTTCCGACGCAATGAGTATCTTCAGGCGTGTCCCAAATACAATAAGGACGATGTTCCCATTCAGTTTAGAGCCACACCCGCTCCCCTGGTGGAGCTGTGCACCATAGTGGTGGACAAGCTGCCGCTGCCACCGATCTTCGAGTGGGATGACATGGACATTAGACGCTGGATTCATGGCTACGGTTATCCTCAGTATATGGTGGGAAATAATATAATATTTTGATGAATATTTTATCCACCCTCTTTGTTAGAACACCTTCCGCGTCAACATGATCTCGGGCCGGAAGCTGCTCCTGCTGGATGCCGCCGCCCTGAGTGCCATGAACATCAAGGATTTCGATCACATCCGTCACATAGCCTACGGCATCCGGATGCTGTTCCACTTTGAGCTGACCAAATTCTCGTCCAGCATCTCGCTGCCCGATGAGAAGCCCAATGAGCTGTACCTGCTGTTCCACACGCAGACCGGCGTAAACTATGACGAAGTGCGTCGCAGCGATCTCTTCCGGCGAATGCAGTTGATCCGGGAGCGGTCTCGCAATCTGGATCACTGGGATCTGCTGTATCTGTGGCTGCGTCGCGAGCGGGAGCACAAGTACCACGAGCTCATCGGTATGACGCGGCGCTCCAACATGTACAGGTGCAAGGCGCAAGTGGTAGAGAAGCATCTTCCGATTTGCTCAGAGCCCGAGGATCTCATGTGCCAGACATGCATACCGCCTTGCGATTGCGATTGGACGGAGCGGGATTTGCGGCTGCCATGGCGCTTCAGCTGCCTCTCCCCGGTTCTGGCCTCGACCATGAGCAAGTGGAAGGCCTTTCAAGCGCAGTGTAAAACCTGCATACCGCCATGCGAATGCAGTTGGCCGCCACGTTACTATCTCACCGGCACGGTCATCCTTTGTCTGCAGCACAGGTTCCCGGAGAAGTTCTCGCCCATTTTTGATGAACGCTACAAGGCCTCGGCTCGGCCCAGTCTGGTGGAGCGCTGGACGAGGTTCTCTATCTGATGTCTATTTAGTTTTATCTTTTATGAAGTTGTAATTATTCTTGTCTTGCCTAGGGGTTGTGATCCTTTTGGATCCTTTGATTCCGCTATATATTAAATGGTATTCAATATTAAATTTAATTCTTGACTAATTATTTATTGAGTTTTCAAATATTTTAAGAACTAGGACAACCAAAATCCGCGCAACTTTCCTCATAAATTAACATGATCCTTAGCTGGGCTAGGCTACTTTCAGCCAAATACTATTGCCAATTCAGCGGGTTTTTTTTTCAAATCGTATTTTGAAGGGCTTCATGTTTCCATGAGGCATTGCTTCCATGTTTTACCCGCACGTTTTGTTTGCCATTTTCGTAAACAAGCCGGCGGAATCTGGCGCAATCTGAACCCAGCCAGAACCAGGTACAGCTCACCCATAGTTTTCCCTTCCGCTGCCTGCCTGCCTGACCTGGCCGGGAAACATCTGTCCGTCAACCAGCACATGCCAACGAAAAAAAGTGAGTTATTACCCAGGTAGCAGGGAGTAGATCGATTGTCTTGGATTATTTGGTTCCTAACGGTCCTCGTGGATCGTGGATCTTGTATCGCCGATCTCAGAGCTGACCATGTGGTTATGCTGCCTGTCAAAATATGGTCAAGGGTAAAGGCCTCCTTCTCCTGACAGCGCGAATATGTTTGCGGGTTATTAATGAGTATTGTGAATACACTCACTCGCATGGAAATCGCTCGGGGGCCTCATCAGCCCGGGTCGGTCGCTGACTCATCGCGGATCGCGGATCGCGGTTCGGATCGGTTTTGGGTCTCACGTGACAGCCATATTGTCGGTGATTTTTTATGGAAACACGTTTCTGGCCATTTCAGCCATTTGTCGAGGCCTAATAAACCTCATCAGGTTCATTTAGGCGAACGCTTACCTTCATTAGCATGTGCCCGTCAATTTATATTGTTGTTATTATTATTATTATTCTTTTTGCAACTGTTTTTTATATATATTTCGCCTTAAATTGCGATGACAGTTGTTTGTTCATTTCGATTTTAGGGTTTTTTTTTGTGGCCACATCAATTAATTGTGTTTGTGAATTTGTTTATCACGAAATTTCGTTTCGGAACTAAGCACTTGGCTCAATGTCCCCAAATGCTTGTGATGCTGGCGTCTGAATGGGCGGGGGCGGGCTTTATTGGCGACGGGGCTGGGCGTGGCACAATGTCTGGTTTATAATTTACTGGGATCACAGGGGAAAAGCGAAGAAATGGGTATAATTATACTCCAATTGCTATGCAAAAGCAATTAATGCAGACAGGCACACAGTGGTTACTTTGTTTAAGGAAATTTAAATTAATAAAAAATTTATAAAAATTATTTACTACAAAAATTTACATAATATATTTCTTAGTTTTACTAGGTATTGATTTTTATAAAAATTTCCACTTGTATTTAATAGATTTTTAAAAATAAACACAGATATATGAACAAGGCTCCTTTTATCTTAATTATTTCTCAGCTATTTAAAGATCAATGACCCCTTTTTAAATTTTTCAATCATAAAATAGTTTATGTATTTCCGTTTAAGCCTGTGTTTACTGCGCTTTAAAAATATTTTTTTTATTTGCACAAATTTTACGAGCTATTCATGAACACGAAACTATAAAAAACAAACAAAAACACTACCAGGTTTTTTACTTAAAAATAACCATAAAAACAGATTTCCTCTGAATTATTATTTGCATTTAAAGTAAGGTAATAAATAAGATTGCAACAAGACTGAAACTTCAATATAAACAATAAGCAATTTAAGTTTAAGATAAAAAAAAGGCAAACAAACTCTAATATTTATTATTTACCTTTTATTTAAAATAAGCTTTAAACTATGGAGGGGCTTAATTAATATTTTATGGGACACTGTACCAAGGTAACTATTCCTTTGATTACTGTACTCGAGAATGCTGCTGCACTGCATCATCATCATAGACGACGACAACGATGCACAGGTTTCACTTTCGCTTGGCCAGCGTTTATTTTGCAACAAGAGGAGGCGGAAGAAAACGGCGGGGCGTGTGCGCAGATGCGACGCCACCGTGAAAAATGAAAAATGAAAATGATATGACCATGTATGGACAACCTACTGCTGCCAAGTATAGAGCGATCCTCGGACAACAATAAATTAAGGTTCTATTTTTGTAGCTAACTTGTAATTCCTACTCGCGTTCCACATGGGGTAACCAAAGCCGGTTGGCCGTTCGCAGCGAGTTAACAAGTTAGACCTAAAATAGAAGAAGCCGCTGTCCGGCGTGTCCTCCACGCCATCGGAAGAGCGCTGGAAGCGGAGTAACGCTTGCTTGACCAACTTGTGGATGTGCACTCAGCAAAATGATGTTTGATTTTAAATTAATTTAAGATTGTTTGTGACTTTGTGGATTTTATAAAGTATTTTTTATCAGTCAAAGGATATATGAGAAAGGAAAGGAAATAATCAAACCAAAGCCAAAAAGTTATTCATTTCAGTTTAAAAAGCTTTTCTGTTTTGGTTATTGATCATTTAATCAATCTTAAAGGTTGAAAATTTCTTTTAATTTCTTATTCTCATATAACAAAGTAATTTCAGAAAGGATTTATCTTTTTTAGGTGTATGGCTGCAGTTTCAACATGAAAATTAATAATGCAAATAAATTGTTAACTTTAAACGCGCAAAATTCCAGTCTGCATACGTCTCCCGTGTGTTCATAAGTGTGCGTCAGAGAGACAGAGAAGAGCAGGGTGTTGGGTGTGTGGGGCTATTGGGGAGACTCTGCTGGCAGCGACCACTTGAGGTCAGTTCGATCACGATCTTGCGTCGGCAGAGCAGCTACTGCGACGGTGACGGCGACAGAGGTAGCGACAGCGCAGCAGCCTCCAAGATCAAGTCGACGAGCCTCCTTCGAAGTTTTCGATCTCTGCGTGCTGTCAAGTGGCATGTGTGTGGGGCACACAGGAAGAAAATGATGCCTCACATTGAGGATTTCTCAAAAAAGTGGTTTCAAGATCAAAAATCTATTAAAAAACAGTTTGATTCTTAATAAATATATTTATTGAAAATTTTTATTTAAAAATTTTAAATATTTTTAAAATCCTCTCTTTTTTGAAATTCAAAATTTTTTTATATGTGTGCCTAATTAATATCTTGCCTAGGTCAGCCCACTTTTTCACCCAAAGACTCGAGAAGGAGCGTGGTGGAGCTTTGGATCTGTTTGGAATTCGAGCTGGAACGTCCCGTCGCCTGATTACATGGCTGGCACATTTTAATTGATGATCCAAACAGCAATGCCTGAGTTTATAGCTTTGTTTGGCATTTTTCTCCTTTGCTTTTCTCCATTTTTTTGTTTTTTGCGTACTTCTTTCTTGTCCGGTCTTTATGATTATTGCCTTGCGTTGTTATTGGTTTGATTTTTAGCTTTGAAAGCGGGTTTCGAGTGCTCTTCAAACTTCAAAGATATAAGATACATTTGTATCTTTCAAATCATTATTATATATCTGATAACCTGAGCTATATTTTATGTTTAAGAATGGTATAGATCTCGCCATATTACGTATACGTAATGGAATATTTGTATATGCAGCTATAAAATGTAAGCTTATCGCTTCGAAGCTGTCTTTTCGAAACATTTTCAAGTGCATTTTTTATGAATATAAATTATTTTTGTATATATTGTGTGGTGTGACTGTGCAAATTATACGTTTTTAAGAATGACACATTTATTTCGCCACATGATTCTGCTTTTATTGAGAATGAGAAATGTTGCAATTATAATGCTCCAACTTATGTTGTGTTGCGTTCATCTATTTTCAACTTCTATCCTCGCCGCATCCCCAGGCCACCCCCTTGGTTCATCCTCTTCTTCTTGCCCGTTCTCTGCGTCACCAGGCAGAGTCGGTCGCAGCCGGGCCCCCTTATGGCTGCTTCGATGTGTGGGTCCACATTGTTACTTATACAAGCATATCGCCCGGCACAAATTACTATATGTATAATACACCGAAAAAACAGAAAAATATAATGCAAATCGATGAAAATCTTTAAAATATTATTAAAAGGTCAAGGAGCAAGTTCACCAGCGCAACATATTCCAATGAAAATTGTTTATAAAAGTCATTTATTACCTTTTACCGAGAAACATTGATTAAATAACCATTTTGACTGAAATGAAATGACCACATTGAACCTAATTTAATGCCATTTTTTGTTGTGTACACAAAATATACAATCATGTATATGTATTTCATCGTATCACAATTTCAAGAGACGCTAATAGAAACGATGCCGCGCAGTCAGGGCTTTTTTTTTGGTTTTGTTTTAGCTGAACTGTTGCCAACGTCAAGTGTGCTGCTGCTGCGCGTTCAATAAGAAATCAAAAATAAATAATATTTTCCACTTGCAAGCGCCGCAAATAAACAACAAAATAATAATAGACGACGGATGCTAGAGCTGCGTGTGCTGATGCCACAGAGAAAGTTCAATTTTGATTGACGGCTACACAACAAGTACAAATGGGAAGCAGATCAATTGATATTGGACTTAAGTTGAATTTCCCAAAAAAAAAAATAGGAAACGGAAATACGCTGCTTGCTTGAATATTATTGATAGTGATAAACAAATTTGAGAAACTTAAAATGGAAGCCTTTTTGAAAAAGCCTTTGGATGTTGCAAAAAGTCTTCCTTATTTTTACTTTTTTAATTATTCACTTTAAAATATAAAAAATCATATAAGCATTTACTAATTTCAATAATGAAAATACTTATTAATAGTTATATTTTATTTATAATAAAATATCAGGCTTACAAAAATAGAATTTGTTAATGTGGCAATAAAATCCGAACTGTTAAGAAACAAGATTTTATATGTTAGCATTAGCTATTAATTGCATCATCTATAAAGTGGAATATACATTGTTTATACTACATTCACCCATTGATAAGGAAGGGTACTCCAAAACAGACTTTGATTCGCAAGCAACACTGATCCCATCCCATCAGTCTCCTCCCTTCACGCCACATTCACATACGCACTGGGAACTGCTCTCAACTGGATTTTGACGTCACACTTGGACTACTATATATTTCGCAAAAGTCCACTAGCACGCTTCCAGGCTATTCAGACAGACAGACCATAGATGTAACAATTTCTATGCACTTGGAAAATCGACTCGTAATCATCTGATCGCCGATTCGAACGAATCCGACCGACAAATCTCCCAATTAATGGGAAAAACTGCGCACCAAATGAGTTCAATTGCCGGGTTAGCTGATGATTCGGCTGGCGATGGGCGTGGCGCATGTGTCCACTGAGGCCTGACATTTGCATTAATCTTAATTGATTAATAACAATTCAAGTTCAAAGCTATTAAGCGGAAATATCCGCGGCAGTTAGAGTGCAGCAAGTGTGCAAAGGTATGTGTTGAAACAAATAAACAATACTTCAAAAATATACCTTTAAATATAATTACTGTACTCTTACACAAAATAACATAAATCATAAATAAAACCACATTAAATTGCTTTCGAGGCTTCTTTTATAGTCAAGGTGTTTGACTATAAGCAGCATTATTATTACAATTATTATTCTCCTTGGGATTTTCACAAATTTTAATAGAAACCCTTGCGGCCAATTTGTTAATATCAATTACAAACTAAATTTTTAAGAGCTTTCTTTTTAGAAAATTCAATGCTTGGCAGTTTTCTTATCAGTTTCCTTGTCATCTTCATCGTTCTCGTTGCCATCGCTGTCATGATCCTGATCCGTTTCGTTTTCGTTCTCTTTATTTTCCTGCTTTAGCTTGAGAGCCTTGCTTGCCTCGCGATCCTGCTGCGATTTTTCCCAGGCCAGCTCAAAGGGATACTCTAGAGGCTTGAGTTCGTCGGGGCACTCCTCCTGATTGGGTGCCGTGGCCTGATTAATGGAAGCACCACGCGTATGGATCTGCTCCAGCTGGGCTGCATTATGGACCTCCGCATTGAGACCCGTAATAAACTCAAACAGCTGCTCCTTGGTGTAGATGTTGGGCAGTCCACGGCGCTCAAAGAAGTTGACAATGTTACCGCAATCCCGCATGAGAAACTCGAGCGCACTGGGATGCTTTGGCTCGACGCTCTGGGCCACATCGATGAACCAGCACTTGCCCTCGAACCACAGGATGTTGTACTCGCTCATGTCCGCATGCACCAGCTTGGCCTCGTTGTACAGCTTATGCATGGCAGCCACAATCTCCTCGTAGGCGCAACTCAGCTCCGCGGCACTCAGTCGGGCATCCTTCAGCTTAGGCGCCGCATTGTGGTTGTCGCCAATAAAGCGCATGACCAGCACATGCTTTTTAAGGACCACCACATCGGGAACATTCAAACCGATGGCCTGCATTCGCATCAGGTTGTGCATCTCCTTCTCCGCCCACATATTGATGATGACGCGATGGTTCTGCTTGCTGAATCGATCCTTGAAGCGATAATCGTCCTTGATGTAACGATCCCGCTGCTTGAACTCATTCAGCGTGGTCTTGAATATCTTGATGGCGCACTCTTTGGGCAGTAGATGCGCTGGCATTAGTACGCCGCTCTGGTGACCGTGCTCGTTGCTGCCCGTATAATTGGCATCCGAGTTGGCATGCAGAATGACCGCCTCCTTGCCCGTGGAGATAATGCCGTTGATCTGCTCGAGTATTTGATTGTTGATCAGCTTGTACAGCAGCAGGCGGGTGCTGGCATCCAAGCCCATCTCGGCGGTGGCCACTTTCTCGTGTTTATCAGAGCGGCCTCGCCGGGAGTAGGCCCTCAGTTGGTTAAATACCTATAAAACATTCAGAATTCTGATTATTCTCCACATTTCACCAAAGATGGGCTAGCTCTCACCTTGTTGGACAGCTTCATGTCGAAGCCAGCTCCATCGCCAGTGGGGAACTCTGGTGGAAAGGACATTACACGCTGGGCATTGCGCACAGCACATAGCTGAGGATCGTGCTTGGTGATCATCTCGCCCTCCTTGTTCACCTTGAAGCCGCAGCGTGGAATGGCATCAAGCTGCCGTTCGTTCTCCTCAAACCGATCCCAGTCATGCTTTAGCTGCTCTAGCTCATCCTCCTCGTAGTCATCCTCGGCGGTGTCGTGCAGGAACTCGGCATCGCCGTCGCGCAGGAACTTATTTAGCGTCACCGTGACCTTGGATTGCTTGTTCTGCTTCCGTTCGATACGTCGCAGTTCTTCGTTGTACTCGTGATCGAACTGGGATTGCAGCATTTGTGCAATGACAGCGTCGCTGTCCTCTTCTTGTGCCAGAATATCATCGGGCAGCGGTATGTCGCTGTCGTTGAGTAGGGCCGAGTAATCCTCCCATTCCTCGGCATCGCTGGGTTTTTGCAAAGAACATCCCGCCACCTCGGAGTAGCTAGAGGAGGGGGCTGGGCTAGCAGCTCCTTGCCAAATGGAGGGTATGGCCGGCTGTGCCACTGGCTTCTTCTGCTTCTGTAGCTCCTTGTCGTGCAGCTGATGGGCATACTGCTCCGACATTATATCCGCCAGGTTGAGTGCCTGCACAGGCTCACTGGTCTTAACCCATGGTGACGACATTCTAAGCAAAGGAAATGTTAATTAAACAGAGAATTTTATATGGTTCTCCACCAACAAACCTTTTGGCACTTGGCTGGACAATTTCGAGACCCTTTTCGGTGGTAATTGTGTGGAAGTCTGTGAGCCAAACACAAACAAACCTTGTCAGATCCTCACCAGCTGCGTTTAGCAGCGGATTTGAAGTGTCCGGTCTCGGTAAAAGTCCTTTTATATAGCGCAATCGATGCGCAAAAGTCCGGGCAAGCAGTTACGACTCTGTTGCAATTGATTCCTCCTTATATTTCAACAAAAACAATGCGTTTTTCCTACGGTTGTGAAATTGTCAAATAAATTAGAGATGGACAAAAGTCCCATAAACTCACAAAGTAGCTCTTCTAATTGGAAATGCGGCCAGAGATGCCAGATGGCAAACCATTTATCGCTAATAATATGACGGCGACAGCCCTGGAGGCCCAGTAATCGATAATTTTTTGTTGTAGTTGTACATTTTTCGCCAAAAATAATAATAAAAGTGAAAAATTTTTTGTTAATACAGTTCTCTTTTTTGTTGTACAAAGAAAAATGTTATTAAACTGATTCTCGTCGCGTTTTCCCCCTCCGAAAAATAACGGAATAAACGGCCGCCAGCAGCAAGACAACAACAACAACAAAGTGCAATAAATACGTGCCTAGAGTGCGCTGGTAAGAAAGATGGAAACAAAAAGCGAGAGAGACGAAAAGCAATCAAAATAGAATTCCGAATTTAGAATATGACAGACTGAAGAAAATGTTCAATTTTCGAACGCATTGCCGCTGCTGCTTCCTCTTTCCACTGTGCTTGCTCCCTGCCTGCTTTCAGCTGCTGCTTCCTCTTCCTTAGCAGGCGAATGTGTATGATGTGCGCGGGGGACATTGGGGGTCAAATGCAGAGCCGAAAGATCGGGGGAGATTTCTGATTGGGATTCTTCTTCTGTTTTCTGTTTTCTGCTTTCCGTTTTGATTGGATTTTCGTGCTAATTTGCGATTGCAACGCTCACCCACACCCACATACACACTCACGCTTTTCGGCCGCCTGTAATTATTATTTCTTCTTTCGTAGCGCCTTCGCTTTAACCGCCAACAAACGCTGCTCCTCCGCCGCCGCACTAACAAAAAAAGAACATACAAGAGCATAACATAACCCACACGGAGCGAGGATAATGATAAAGTCCACCACGAATCCACAGGAACAGCGCCTGCCACGCCCCGAGGATCAGCAGCAGCCCCAGCCTCCTCATCCGCCACAGCCCCCTTCTGCGCCCGCCACGCCCACGCACCAGGTGGCCGCCGTCATAGCCAACATGGACACACTGAAGACCGCCTTTCTGCCCAATCTCAGCATGGATCCCAACGTACACGTCGCCACACACTACTGTCCCATGTGCCACCATCAGTTTGAGCGGGCGCAGAATGCCGCGGAGCACATGCAACTCTGTCACGGGATCCCGCTTAATGCGCAGGGTGCCATTACCACGCTGGAGGCCGCCCAGCAGCAGTTGCAACAGCAACAACAACAACAGCAGCAGCAACTCAAGCCCAGCCATGCCTGCTTCAACTGTGATGAAAAGTTCGGTAGTGCGGTGGAGCTGGACGAGCACCATCGGCTGGCGCATCAGACCACCGCCTTTTTGGCGCGGTGCCTCATGTGCAGCATCTATGGCGTCCACTCGGCCACTCAGCAGCCCAATGAGTTCAAGTGCACGCAATGTGGCTCTGTTTGCACCACAGCCATGCTGGCTGCCGGACAGCAGAGCTTCATGGATCAGCAACAAGAGGCGGCGGTGACGCCCGATGATCAGCTGCCGGCGATGGCGCCGCGTGATATGAGACTGACGCCCGAGGAGCAGCACCACCAGCAGCAACTGCAGGCGGAGCAGCACCACCACCAACAGCAACAACAACAACAGCAGCAGCAGGAACTGCAGCAGCAGCAGGCGCAACAACATCAGCAGGTGCAGCATCATCCGGACCAGGATCTCGGTGGCGGCGATCAGGTGGCGTTGAAGGTGCCACCCCTTACCGTCAAGTTGAACAAAAATGGAGCCAATGGCAGCGGCGGTGCCATTGTGGCCCATCCGCAGGTGATCATCAAGGAGGAGCCGCTCAGTCTGAGTGATAGTGGCGATGTGGTTAGCGCTGTGCCCGTCTATGCCATTCAAGCGAATCCTGGCGCTACGGCCCCCGGAGCCACATCCACGGTGCTCGTCGGCACGCAAACAGTGCCCGCCGATCTGGCGCACAAGATCCGACACAAATGCCCCGACTGTCCGAAGACCTTCAAAACGCCCGGCACGCTGGCCATGCACCGCAAGATCCACACAGGCGAAGCAGAGTAAATCCATTTTATATGCATTCCACTGACTATTTGTGTTCCTGCAATGTTTGGTGTTTTTGGATAATTGGGATTAGGATAGAAAGATTCGATTGATTTGTTTTTTATGACATCTTGGAAGGTTAATTTGTTAGAGAACTTTAAATATTAAGTATAGATGCGAGTTTAGCCTTTTAAAAAACTTTTAAAACTGCATTTTTATAACCTTTTTAACATTTCCTTTTTTATTTACTGTTTAGAAGAGTTTTTAAAGCATTATAAAGAAAGCGGAAGTCATTTAAACGATTAGATCTTATCAAGTTGATTAATTTTATTAAAGAACCTATTCGAGTACTGCCTGAAAAGGCTCATAAATATGCAGGAAGTAATTTAAGCGATTAAATATTGGGATAATGATTCGTTTTATTTGAAAACTGATCAAGATATTCTTTAATTAATTTTTTAAACAAGAGAAAGTGTTAATACCTTTAAAAATTAATATTCTAAAGAGATATCATATTAAGAACGAACCAAAAACAGTCGCTGAAATCATTGCAGGAATACCCATAGTCATTCATACCTTTTTGGGCCTTCTCTAAGCCGGTAACTCAAAGGGAACTCAATATATCTTTATATACAGTCGATTCCCTTTGGGTCTGCAGCAGCTAAGGGAGATCATGGCCAAGCTAACCCTAATAATCTTACCAATCTTGTATATAGTATTTATTATTTTTGTTTTTTTCCTATGGGGCCAAGCTGAGCGCATGGGCGCGCCCTCTAAGCTTTTGGGACGTGTGGCCCATGCGTTCGTGTGTCGTTTGTCGTTTGTTTTGCTATTTATTTTTATATATCAAGTGTTACTAATAATATAATTCGAATTTCTTTCTTTTCTCCCGCGCCTCCTCTCTCTCTCTCTCTCTCTATTCTCTTCACTATCTCTCTTCGCGTTATTTTGTGATTATGAATATATATGAATGAATGAATCTGTATAATTCTTAACTCTCGTCTCCGAATCTCCGCCATCTCCGAAATCTCCAGCGCCACGCCCAAAGAACGCCCCTACACGTGCTCCTACTGCGGCAAGTCCTTCACTCAATCGAATACACTAAAACAGCACACTCGCATACATACAGGTGAGAAACCCTTTAGATGTGGCTATTGTGGCAGGGCGTTCACTGTTAAGGATTACCTGAACAAACATTTAACGACTCACACGGGTGAGAAGCAATATTTTTCAAATCAAATCAGTCAGTCAATCAGCTCTCAACTCAATCAATCAATCGACTCGTCAATCAACCAATCAATCGATCAAAACTGCATCACCTCAGTGTGATTAGCAAAAAAAAAAAAGCAATACTCCAAAAAAAGAGAAACCTCTGTATGCAAGTCCATTTCCATTTGCCATACACCTCAACCTCGCTCTCAATCGATCAGTAAAAGTATCAGTCTCTCACCTCGCACAAGGATTTGGCAAAAATAAAGGATTAGTCTTTGAAAGAATGTCACTTGCTTAATTAAATATATATACTTAAAAGCTTTATAAAATATATACAAGTCTCAGAAATATTTTGAATAACTTTAAATTAAAAGAAACCCACAAAAGATCTTACCAAAAATAAGCTGAATTAGAAAAACAAAAGCTTTAACTTTTCTCAATTTAATTTGGGATATAAATATATCTTCTAAATATATTTTTTTAAATTCTAATATCAACCAGCTTGTCAGAGTAATCAGTAATTTAAGCCATTATAAATTTTCGATTAGTTAGCTTAGAGATTACGCTGCCTTTATTAACTAATTATAGATTGGAATCAGAAGATGATGCCTCCAACTGGTTTCAGCAGCAAGTGACATTCAGAGCGAGCCTTTAATTTTGCCATATTCTTCGATTTCTAATAAACAAACGAATCGAATGAGTCACTGTTTACATTGCCCTCACGAAGATAATAATTCTAAATTGGCACTCTTGTCATTCCGTGAGGGTATCAGTATATGATAATCCAAATCCGTATCGCCCGCCGCCTCATCTCATTACGTAATAATATGTCTCGAATGCATTTTAACACCACGAACCACAAACTATATATACATACACACATTTACTATATAATCAATATATACATAGTTTGATTACGTGCAAAAACCTCTTTTGATATATGCATATACTGTACCTACACACATCAATCAGTCAATCAAATCCAGTTTTTTGGTACTTGCACGCACCAATCAATCTCAAACTCAAACTCAAAATCAAAAGTGGCGACTTGCATTGCGATTATTGCTAACCGAATGTTTCAATCTTTTCTTTCTCCCTTTTTTCTCCGTCCATTTGATGGCTATTTTTGCAGGTGAGAAGCCCTTCCATTGCGGCTACTGCGAGAAGTCCTTTAGCGTGAAGGACTATCTCACCAAGCACATACGGACGCATACCGGCGAGAAGCCGTACACCTGTCCGTACTGTGACAAGCGCTTCACGCAGCGCAGCGCCCTAACGGTGCACACGACCAAGCTGCATCCGCTCTAGGGCAGGCCGGGCGGTGGTCGCCAGTTAAACGTTGCTGCCTCGGCCGATGATCCACCTCCTCGAGATGCTAAAGCCGATGCGGATCCCAAGAAGCCACCGGCCTAGAGGAAGCAACCCCCCAAAACAAAAAATGAAAGACCTTTTTCAAAGACGAGACACAGAGACACTCACCACTCACTCACTCACTCACAGGACGGCGAGGCAGGAGTAGAGCGGATGCAACCAACGACTGGCAAATCTCTTCACAGTGCTGCTAGATAATAAATTAGATTTTCATTTAAAAGATTCGGTTAACACAAGAAGCAAAAAACAAAGTTGTACTAAACTCTAGCGTACAGTTCGTAGTATGTTTAAGTTATTGCAATCGATTTTTGATTTTTATTATTATTATTATCGTCATTATTTTTATTATTATTATTTGGTTATGTAGATGTTTTGCAATTTTACACACACACACCTATTGTATATCGTATATTTGTTATTCTATGAGATTTTATATGGTGACTCCTTGGCGCACACTCACTAAAGCGCACACTACACGACACGACAAAAACACAAAATCTACACAACATCTATTATTTATAAAGAGAGAGAAAATATTTTTTACTCATTATACTTTGTGGCAATATTATTTTTACTACTTCCTGAAATTGTTTTCGAAATGTTACAAAACAATACAAAGGTAAAAACTCATCATGTCTACGCGCAAAACTTAAATTATTTTTTAAATTATACATTTATATTATTTGAACTCAAAACAACACACAAAATTATTATTTATTCTCTATAAACACTTTTCAAAATTTCTCAAACTCGTAGAGAAGAAATGGCGAAAGGCGACACACGAAATTTAGTCATTTCTCTAACTAAAAAAATTATATTTTTGCACACGAGCAGGATCTCGTTTGTTTTGGCTTTAACAAATTTTATTTACTTTTAATTTTAATAACCAAATGATTTAATCATTTTAGCTTGTTTTTATTGACAAAGAAGAAGTGAAATGTTAACCATTGTTTATTTTTTAAATTATTTAAGTTGTGAAAGCGCTGCTTTTGTACGTAACAGTGAGATTGTATAAAAAAAAACACAAACAAACAAAAAACTAAACCAATCAATTAACTAAGAAATTAATTTTACAAAATTTGCATTTTTTTAACGCAATAAAATTAAAAAAAAAAATAAACAAAGTATTTAAGGCAAAAAACAAAAATTTGATATGAGAATTAAATCTACGCTAAAACGCAACACAGCTTTATGCGCCAAACTAGAACTTTAAAAATAAATTTAACATAACGATCCATCGATCCTTGTCGAGGATACTTCTCGAGTTGTTTTTTGTAATATATATAAATACGGATCCAACATTTTTACTACTACCGATCGATCACTTGCAAAACGAAGCAGAGTTGTACGTACTAAAAACCAACTAAAACTTAAACTAAAAACTGTAGCAAAACCAAAACCATGTACATTTTTATAACATAGTGTTATATAATTATAAAGTATACAAATCTATATATATACATAAATATAAATATAAACCTGTATCTAATATTAATGCATAATACACTCAAAAACAAATTGTCTACCTAACGGCACACAGCACAGCAACAAAAAACGATGCGCAGCGCATGTAAAACCAAAATAAATTCTAAGTACTAAAATATTGTAATTCATTAAGTTTTAAATAAATTAAAACGGAGATGAGTTGACGATCAAAACAAGCTGGCAGCAAAATCAACATCAGAACGAAAGCTTAACTAACAGCCGCAGCACTAATTAACTCGAACTCGAAAGAGCCACTGTATCCAAAGCCATGCAATCAGTGATCAGCCAAGGTAGAGCACTATTTGTACACTACTTTTTATCCAAACCACCCCCGTAACCCGATTTTAAAGCCTCGTGTCAATAATTGAATCTGGTCGAAAAGCATGGCATTGGTAGGGGGCATCTCGACACTAATCACGATTCATACTAAATACTGACTAACTATTAGATCTTAGCCGCGAATCAACCAAAAACGAAGCCAGACAACCACAACAGACACACACACACACACAGAACACACGCGATCATAAGCAAGTGAGTAATTAGCAATTAAATGTAATTAAAGCGAAATTTATTATTATTATTATTACTATATATATAAATAGATATTACGACTATGTATGTAAATGTATTTGCAATCTAAATTTACGTGACAAAAAATAGCAAATATTCGAGCAATATTTCAATTAAAAAAAAAACATATAAAATGGAACTATACATAAACAAAATAAAGTCCAACAACCAATGTAGAAAGATTATGTACGAAAAAAAAGAAAGATGAAGGTCTTTTGAGCTTGCGGGGATATATTATCTTTGGAGATTTTTAAAATGTATATATTTTATAGTAGGGATGTCCTTAAAATCCGTGGCAATGTACTTCTGAAAATAATTTAAATTCCCCAATTCAAGATTTAAACACCTTATCCATTTGATCATTTTAGTTTATTTTAGTTGCTTTTGTTTTCTTTTTTTTTTAATTACAATGAACGAATATTATGAACACTATCACACTTTCAAAATGTTTTCTGTTTCTTTATTCCAATCATCTTTTGTAGTTTTGCGAGACACTTATTTAGTTTGCCTCTCGTTTCATTTGGTTTTTCTTTTCCTTTTTTTTTATTGTAATGCTGATTACACTCATATATATATATGTATATATCTTTATATATAATATAAGTTAGTTATATGTTTATGTATATGCCATAAATATTTTTTTACACGCACACTTTTGATCAAACGCAACCAAAAGTTGGTTTTTATAATGTTTTTTTGTTTTTAAATTTTATTTTGTTTCTTATTTTGGTTTTAAATGCTCAATTTGTTGCATGCATGTTGTATGTTTACCTAATTTAACCATTTGCCATGTTTTACTTGCTATATATTTTGTTATAGTGTATATATATATACCTTTTATAACCCTTATAAATGCCCATAAATGTACTATATGTTTTCTATGGACTTGTGTGTGTCTGTGTGTGATTCCCCCACAACGACGAGCGCCTCCAAAATTTGTCTTTATTGCGTACATTTGAAATGTCCTTTTCGCTTCACTTTGTGTGTGTGTTTTTTCAATACTCTAAAACACGAACTTCATTTTGGGAGATTAACAAGGAATATAAGTTGTGATTTTTTGGGGGAAATCAACTAATAATACTTTGAGATGAAAAAAACAGAAGGGTTTAGTTATTCTAAAGCCTCTACTTGGTAATTTTTTCTGTGAGATATTCACTGATTTTCGAGGAAGTGTAACAATTTGTTGACCTATTTTTCATACACTCGTGTATTTACAAAAAACATTACGGATGGGTTTTAGGAATTACAAGTATACAATTTATGATACAAAGATAATATTTTGATAGTTAAGTTTTATAGTAAGACGTAAAACGTACGATAGTTATATGGGAATTTCTCATTACTAGTTTTTAGTGTTTGTTTTCTTTTTTTAATATTTTTTTAATGCCTATAAGCTCAAATTTACAACTGATTATTCACTGATTTTCGCTGTGTATTCGCTCATTTATTTTTTATAGAGATTAGTGTTGATTTTTAAAACAGGAGGCAAACAAGTAGTAACTATTCAGGAGGAACTTAGAAGTTAAACAAAATTCGAATAGGTTTTATAATTACAAGTTTCTTAATCTTGTGGCATTTGTTTCTTAAAGTTTTATCGTTTTACCTATGCAGGTGGGCTCTTTTTTTCACTTCGCTCTTCTTCGTACAACTTTGATTTTTATATCAGTGAAGAACTGAAGAATTTATTTGAGAGAGAAATCAACAAAAGTAAAATCCTCTAAAAATGTATCAAAATTGTACAAAAAACTCTTTTCTTGCCTTGCTTTCTTCAATCGCTTTTACTTTACGTTTCTCTTTTTACAAATAAAGTAATGTTTGTTATTGTTTGTATTTTGTGTTTGTTTGAGTTTGCCATTGGTTTTTCTTTCATTGCGAAATTAAAGTAATTCTTTTATTGTTTGTGTTGTTGCCGCTATTTATATATAATATTATTTATACATATATTATCTACATAGAGCAACATGCATCGTACTTAATACTTATGTACAAATAACACTCTCCGATCGATCTTACTTAAGCTTTAACGAACGAGCATCCTGCGCGCGAGTATCCTTACTTTGAGTGCGAGACAACGGAGTGGGAGACCATCGAGTGGGAGAGCATTGAATGGGACACGCCAGAGATTTCCGCATAGGTATCCGTGGGTCCTTCGGCGCTGCACACCGAATCCTCGGGCGTGCGCGATGGCTCCGCCTCGGTGATCTCAATGTCCTGGTGGTGCTTGTTGCTGCGATGTTTGGCACTTAGAGCCTAGGAAATGGGGATTAATAGATTAGCAAGAGTTTAGTAATTAAATAATATCTAGTTTTTAGCAGTGTGCATTCTGTTTTATTTATTAATCTTTTTTTAGACATGAAATGGTGCTATCTAGGGGATAACGGACACATGCACACGCACAAACACTCAATTGGGGGATTTTTTGGGAGTTGTTTTTTGGGTCTAAATTGTTGATAGACAAACGTGCTTTGGAGATGGGAATTTACACACAGTCACAACACACAGATAGAGTTTTTGGGGTTTAGGTTTATAAGCTATTTGGCCGACAGTTCTTACCTTATCCTTGCTGCCCTTTTTCTACATTGAACATTTGGTGGTTTTTGTATTTGTTTGGTTTTTTTGTTTTTTGGTTGTGGTGGTGGGATTCGAATGTTTGTACATAGTCATGACAAGAACAATGATATTTATAGATATTTATATATATATTAATATTAGTGGCATACAAAAATACTGAATTGAGGAGCAACAGAGAGTCCCAAGACGGAGATAAAGACAGAGAGAGAGATAGATGGAGATCGGGGGAGAAATATAGATCTAGGGAGCTCGGGATAGGTTTCGATTTTGGTCTGAAGAAAGAGTTTTACGGCAACCTGAACAAGGGAGGGAGAGAGAGAGATGATATCCTACTGCCCGGGGCCTGGATTCCCCCCCTTGGTGGATCATGTCATGTACAGTGAGCACTATGAGCAGTTGGTGGGACTACGACTGGGGTCAGGTAATACAGGACTCACCTGCAAGGAGAAGCGACGATGACCCGCCTTGCGTCCGCCACGTCGCTTGCTGATGTGCGGATTGTCCTGCCGCAGGGTCTTGTTCTTCAGTATCTCCAATTGCGTGTACAGTCTGGAAAGGATTATGAAGAAAACATTTTTGAATTAAGTTAAGATCTTCTATGCTTAAATAAATAAAAATAAAGCTTGAATTATTCTAAATAAATATATTTACCTTTTGAGTTCGGCACGTATGTCCTCGGGACTCATTTCGGATATGGTCAGCTCTCCAATGTCCGGATCGCCCAGACAGAGGCCGGCATAGCCGCCGCCCAGCCGCTGGCCGGCGTCGTGCGAGGTACCCTTGAAAGCATCCACAGGTAAACGTATTGATAGATCATACGCTAGCGAACGAACCTGCAAGCTATGAAGATGCAACAAACACCGCAAACCACACTCAAGGAAGTCGAAACTCAAAATGGAGAACGGAAACGGAAATGGAAACATATAGAAGAAGAACTCAAGGTAATAGAGAAGAAGGAGGAGAGACAGAGCTGTGCTTATGTAGATGTCATGTGTGTTTTTGGATGGACAGAGGCGCCTACGGGCTGTGACTGTGTCTGCTGTGGTGCTGGAAATCAAAGAGAAAATAAATCAAAAAAGGAACTCAAACCATAACAAAGTTGGACGGACTTTAGCAGCTAGTTAGAAGGACTACTTAGACAGGGAAATGTATTTATTTTTATTTTTTTGGGAATTAAGTTAGTTAATATTCGAGTTGGAGAGGCACAGAGACAGACAGAGTGAGGAAACTATGTAGTTTTGATATGCATTTTGGGGATTTTTTAATTTCTTAGAAAGGAAACCGATTTTTGTCATTAATTTAAAGTTTTCTGTTTAATATTGTTATTTGACATGCAGAACTCAATACTAAAACATGCAAAAAAAAAAAACAGCGTGCTGTTGAATTTAAGGTGCAAAAAGTAGAAATTATAAATAAAAACTAGCAAACGGCACGAGACACACTTGCAGCAACTTCATAGCTTGACTAAAGTTTCAATTCAATGTTAGCTTAAGACTAAATTAATGTTTATTTATTACTTAAACTTAGGGTAACCATAACCAAATGAAATCAAAGAACTGTTGTTTGTTTGCGGAAAAAGCAACAAAGCTTTCCCCTTTTGCTAGTTTATAGTTTGTTTTTATATTAACAAAAATCGTTTTCTCAAACAATGTGTTTTAATACCAAATGCGGTTCTCCAGGACGAAGACGAATGGCAATGATTTACAGCATTTATATATATGGTATATATTAGTTAATATCGGTTTATATAATAATCCTTTCTTTGGACGACACAAGTGAACAGGGAGCGACTAAGATACCGCAACATTCTAAGCTTGATCCTAACCAAAACCAAAGCTCCAAAATAATACACAACAAATAATACAAAAAAATAAAAGAAAACAAAAATAAAAGTAACTAAAATCAAATGAAACTCTGTGGGGTTACCTGCTTGTGCTGATACCACAACTTTGGCACAAATATCAGACCCAAGGCGAAGCTGTTCGTCAACTGCGAGCGCACAAACAGAGCCAGCAAAATAGCGCTGGGGCTCATTTCCGGCAGGTAGACGAAGCGCAGGAAGTAGAAGCTCGAAGAGACCAGGAACTCCAGCGTCAAAGCGGTCACCAGGAATTGCCTTTCCTGTGAGAAGGATATATAGAATATATAACTTACACACATCTCCCCCTCAACAAAACCCACCCGAAACTGAGTATTGGCATTCCGGCTGGCTATGGACAGATGGAGGCCAAAGCATAGGATGAGCATCTCGCTGGTCTGCGTGACCAGCTCCCACTTGAGCGGATGGCAGGTATTGGTGTCCGCCTCCCGCAGACTCTCCAGCTGGGCGCTCTCCAGCAGATCCAGCGAGGAGGCCGTAAAGGCGGCCATATAACAGATGACGGCAAATACCATCGTTCCCAGATACTTGAGCAGGTCCACATCGCGCAGAACCCAGCGATGTGCCTTCCTGGTACGAAAGTCCACCAAATGGCGATATAGCTTCAGGATAATGGCGCCATAGCAGGTGATGAAGCCCAGTTCCCGCAGCCAAGGCTCCAGCAGGCAACGTTCCGTGGAGGCGGGAAAGAAATGGACGGCAACCTGCAGGGAATAGGGATAAAAATTATTATAAAGTTTTTAAATAAAATAATACAAAGTTATTTTAAATAATGTAGAGTCCACTCACGGATGCATAAAGTAAAACAATGCCCAGCAGTATCGTCTCCAGCACAGTCCACATGCCCGAAGCAATGGCCTGTAAAGAATATTAAAAATTGTCTTATTAAATTAATAATTATTAAAATAAATATCAACATTACCTTGCACTTCCTTTGCCTGAACACAATCACGCTGAGTACCACACAGCATAGAATGCAGGCGCCCAGGACGATGGCCACCAGCAGGCGCAGGCAAGCGTCCATATTGAGCACCTCCTCCTCCTGATAGGTCAGGCAGACTCCGTTGTTATCGCAATTCGAGCATCCCCCAGGACAGGGAATGCAAGAGTAATTGTCATAGCCCTCGGACAGCTCCACCATATCGCCACGGAATCCCTGCAGAGTGGAATTGGGCAAATAGTAGGATTCCCGGCATAGACACGTATACACATCCCGCGTAGCAGCGGGTTTATTCTCGGTGAGCAGGCAAAATGTTGTATTTCGATCGCAGCTGAAAGAAGTTAAAATCAAAATATTATTGTATATGGATAACATGGCGTATGCGTAATATTTAAATGTATTTTTGGATTTTCATTTCTTCTCTAGGAACTTTGAAAGCTTAAATTTAAGTCACCAAGTCGCAACTAAAGGAATATACTCTGTAACTATTATTTTATATAGATAACAGGGCGTATGCGTGATTTTTATGGTTTTCTTTATTTAAATTTCTTCTCTATGAACTTTAAATGCTTGAATTTAAGACAGGAATATAATACATTAATTTATGTTTATATTTTATTAGCACAAGTTTTTTTGTTACCAAACTTACCCATGACGACGACCAAAAACTTCCTCTAGGCCATCGTTGCACACATCCTCATCGGCGGCTATAAAAGCAGCTGCCACAATTCTGCAAAAGGATTACCATAAATAACGAATAAATAAATATATGTAGATATAGATATATGTATATATATATTTATAGTTTGTGTGCTTAACTCACTTGATTCTATGCTCGCTGAAGGATATGCGAAAGGGCCATAACCAGCGACGCGTCAACAGGTTGCAGTCGCGAAAGGGAGCTCCCCACTCCTGCGTGCCATCCGTGCTATTCCAGGCCGCACTGTAATAGGGAGGAAAATCAGTAAGCATTATGGGCAAGCTGCCAAGTTAGAGTAAAACTATTAAAAAGGATGAAAACTATATAAAATAAGTAATTTGTGGCCTTTGTTCACCTTTAAAATATTTTGTAACCTTTTGTTAATGATTGAATCTATTTCAGAAATTAAATTAAAAGCTTTTTCTCAACAATACATAGAATAAATCTTCCCAAACTCACCCCAACTCCCGCCAGTAGGAGCCCAAATACGCCTTATTATGCACCTGATCCGGTGGTATCTGCAAAATGGACAATAGAATATTTACCGGGGATTAGCACATTTCTGTATTATCCTGTATATGATTAGGGAAAGCAATGCATACCGTAACATTATCCCTGAATTTAACGACCACCGTGTGAATGCTGGGCGCGGCAATGGCAAAGGCCAGGAGATTGTCGTCCTCGTTGAGGGCATAGCTGGCGATTCCATTGGCTCGGCGACTCACCTCCGCACGTGTCGGCTCATCGATGGTAATCGGGGTATTGGCATTTGGGAATTTATTCGATAAAAATTCAATAAACTGCCGGGCGGCATCCTCAGCGATGTCAGTAAAGTCATAAAACTGCAAGAAAAAAAATACAAAATCAATGAAAAACAGATTACAATTAATGTGCCGGAGGAAAGGCATTAAAAAATAATTTGAATGAGCAACGCCATAAGAAATTTATTGCAGGAAAATTTAAAGAGTAAAATATTATAGGAAAATTTATAGGAAAACAATCAAATTTAAATGCAGTCATCATAAATTGAAGCTTTAAAAATAACACTAGAAAGAGATAAAGCAATAAAAATTTTAGCAATTTTGTGACAGTAATAAATTATATTTTTAATCATCGAATGTTCATAGATTTTTATATTTACAAAATATTGCTTAAAAACCTTTAACCAAATCATATAAATAATTAACCTGGCAAAATCAAATTAAACCCCAATTAATTACCTCTAAATTCCAACTAACAAAGTTGTATAAATAAATAATTTAAATTACTGACAACAGCTCAATGAAGATTTGTGTGAATTCGGCATAAATTACGTATACGCATCGGCTGGCTTGTGATTTAGGTGACCATTGAGCAGCACATTTCTATGGCAGGACATTTCCTTCCAACATTAATTATTCACCTGGCACACAGGACACGTTTCCGACCAACACCTTTTTCCTTCTGTATTTTTTTGCGACAAAAGAAAAGTTTTGTTCCGACTGGGAAATAATAGGATTTAATGTCCCCATTGCCGGCTACTGGGAATGTTTTTAATCCGAGTTTGCTCAGCTCTCCAACGGAGACCACCGACCAAATGTTTGTACATAATTTACACGTTACAAGAAGCTCTCCAGATCGAGCGCTGGTGAGCTGGGGGGCAGCAGCTTTGATGACATCATTATGGCTTTGGGAAACAAAAGTAACCACAGCAGAAAGCAAACAAAAGTGGGGGTAGCCCTCTGTCTCTGAGCTGGGTGTGGTGAGTCATGTAGTTTAGCTGGCAGCAGGCACCTTTTGGCTTTTAAAACAAATATTTCCCATTAGCAGAGGGCTCCCAATGATGAGCGACCACATTGCGTATACGCCACCGAGGCCCCGAAATAAATTGCCAACAAGCGGCAACGGCGATACACAAATGTTTGCGGCTCTCTCACTCTCTCAATCCCTCCCTTTGTAGGTTCTGCATATTTGTATGTAAATCTCCGCGCACAAATGAACATATCGAGGTGAAAGCAATCAGTGTAAGGTACAGATGAAACAGAACGACCAGGCGACCTACCTTCCTGCACGACCTACTCCCAGATAAAGCTATGATGGAGTGCGCTAAACACTCGTATATATGCGGTGTGGCTATAATCATAAACCTGCGATATACTCTTTCTTATTGGTGAGGCTGGGCCTAAGGGTCTACATTAAATATTGGACATATTGTGGTTGAATTTTGGCATTTTTATGGCTTCGATTTTTTCTTAAGTCAATTAAAAGTGTATGTATAGTAAATTGCGATCTATATTTTCTTTTTTTTAAGGAATTAACATCCTCGTCCTGTGAAAGTTTTTAAGTTATTTGACAAGTAAAGTTAGAGGTAAAGTTCTAGGCTGTTTATTAGATTAAGTTTATAAAGGAATTAAAAAGGGAAGTTTTTGAAAACTTTTCTCAATGAAAAATTAAGTAAAACGAAATTATTGTCTCCTAAATTTGTATTTAATTTTTTTTGCTTAATATTAAAATATTTTTCTTCATTTCAAAACCCATAACAAAATGTCTGTCCTTTCACATATATCCCACATCCTGTTAGGGTGAAAATGTATGTGGAAAACACTTGTAAATAGCGGCGGCCGCCACAAAACACACACCAAGTGTGTGTGCAATAAAACATGCATACTTGTGCAAACACACATTGCGAGTGTGTGTGTGTGAGTGTGTCTGTGAGCCTAGGCTCTTGGCATAGTTGTTGCCACGGAGGCGGAGGCTGGGAAATGAAATCAGTAAAGCGCGTTTTACTGGCTTTTTAATGTCCATATTCCAGCTCCCCCGCAATTCCATCTGCATTTCCCGTTTGGCATGTACAAAATTCCTACTTATGACCATAAAAATATTTACATGGCATAGCTGTGACTGTAACTGTTGCCCTGACTTTAATAGGGGTGTATGGTGTATGTACGGTCTCTTCCTTATTGTCATTTGCATGTTTTTCCTTTTATTTTCTATGCTTTGTGCTTAATGAATAAAATATGTCAGACACTGTTTTCCTTTTGCCAGAGCTTTTCTTTTTGTTTTGCGTTTTCCTTTTGGCTCAACTGCTGTTGACACTCACAGACACACACACGCACACTTAACAGTCGACGGGGTTTTTAGTGACGGGACGCACTGTACGCTTGCATTCATTACATTATTCAGAGCGACAAGGCGAATGACATAAGCTGATTGCTACGGAAGTTTGCAGTTGCTCGTGTGTGTGTGTGTTTTATCGGATTAACATAAATGATTCTGTTGAGTGGCAATGTTTTTTTAAATTTATGGCTCTATAAATAATAAATATAGCAACGGCCAGCTTTATTGGTTACCGAAATTAGTGTGTAAACAACGCATGTAACAATTAATTGGGTTTAAAATGAATTGTAGGGAAATTAGCATTGATTCCTAATTGGTTAGTCCCTATTTGTGTTTAATTTATTAAATACGGGCATAAATTAAATGAAAATTGCTTATATTTTAGGTTGGTTTGCTAATTGTTAATTAATTAAATTAAATGCACAATAAGGACGAATTTTCATTTGATGCAAGAAAGTATGCTATAGAAAAACTTTACGATGTTAAAGAACCCCTAACAGAAATTCAGGTTTTACAGCATGTTTTCAGATAGTTTTCCCAGCAATTTTAAATCTTTAATAATTTCCTTACAGATACCTCATAAAGTATCTATCTTTTCTGTCTTAAATCCGCAATATGCGTGTCCAGCATCGTACACAATAAGAATATACAAAACAATTATTAATAACTTTGCAGCTTCAACATTGTTAGGAAAACAGCACACGCAGACACGCATAAAAAAAAAAGAAACCAACAAAAAGGAGGGGCAAAGAAAAGAAGAGGAGGAGGCCAACTCCAGCTGGAAGCGTAACAAAAGTCGCCGCAAGACAGCAAGGGAGGAACAAGAGGCACAACAGTGACAACAGCAACAAGAGCAGCAACAGGAGCGCCAAGGACAAGGCCCCGACAGGCATTCGGCAAGGAGCAGTCAGGGAGAACGGGAAAGAAGGACATACAAAAGCCAGAATGATGGCTTATCCCGTGGCATCATCTGTCACATTTACTTATTATTATTTTGACCACACTCGAGATTCAAATCGAAGGATGGATGCTTCACGGCGATTTACCAGTTTCGGCTGCTGCTCCTGCTCCTACTCCCGCTCCTTGCTCCCGCTCCTTGCTCCCGCTCCTTGCTCCCACTCCATCTCCCTTTGTTGGCCCTTTAATTACGCCACGCTGTCGGGATTGCGTCAGAGGGGAATTCGCTGGGTAATCGATGCGAGCACGTCATGTATCGGACTCTGTTTACACCGCCGCCTCGTTGAATATTTATACGAAGCGATTCGCGTAGTTGGCTAAAAATAGCAGGCAACACAAACTGACAGCCAGACGACGGGAGAAAGTCCTGCTGATGAGACTCAGAGGCCTCAAGGTCCTTGGGTCTGCGATTGTCATGCAAATTCAATTAAAATATTATTAAGAACGCAGCCGGGGGGGAAAAAAATAAAATAAATAATTAATTTAATTCAATCAGTGGGAGTGTAGGCTCTGCTCACTTCATTAGCATCTCTTAATTAACTTGTTCGAGTGGCAGCTTCATAAAGGAAGGCAACTAGGCAGGCGGCCTCACATACATACTTGTGCACATGAAAAGCTGTCAGGACAGGCCGCAACTCTTTCCAAAATCTCGTGGTTTCTCTGTGTTTTTCTCACTCTTCTTGTGTAAAACTTCCATCCCAAAAATTCTTGCTTGCGTCAGCCATGGCGTATGCGTAATATTTTTTTTACGACAATCAGCAAGGTGGGCGGAGAGTAGGCAGGGGATTTCAATTTTCCGCACAGATTTGTGTCAGCATGAAGCCGAGGAAGAGGAGAACAACATGTGGGCTGCTTTATCAGCAATTCTATTGATTATTGCCCCGCTTGGCAATTTTGTAAATTGTCGTTAATTGTCTCTCTGGGCCTTGGATCGATTCGATGTGCAGGCTGCACTCGTTCTCACAACTGTCCGTCATAAGTTATGAAGGCGCTCGTAGGTGAACTCAGACTATTCAATATCCTTTGATTGCTTGCTAAACTTGAGTCACTAAATAGTACGGTTTACTTATGCCAGTTTGCAGAGTTGCCTAGGCAGTTTGCTTGACTCAAAGTTTTCAGCCATCCTTGCTCCTCGAAGAGGGAAATTATAGAGTAAAATACTTGGCCTGCTCTAAAGTTAAACAAATTGTGTAAACTTTTCCAACTATAAGTATAAACGGGAGGAAACTATTTAAAGACTTGGCTAAATGTTGAGAAATTTATAATTTACTTATGGAATATTTGCCATTAGGAGATTAACTCGTGATGATCTAGCAAAGTTGTATTTTTAGGGGAGTCATAAAAGCAAAAAAGAAACAGGAAAGTATTTATTTTAAAACTTTTTTATTTTTTTCTCAGCTTACAGATGAGTTTTTAAAGTGGGGAATATGTTATAAATAATAAATAAACATTTAAAGTTGATGAAACTATAAGTTCTTCGTATTCAAAATAGAAATCAAACCTAATTTAAGCTAAAATACGTCCCTAAATTATATGGAAACATTATTAAAAATCAAAAATTCTCTACATTTCCTTCTTGAAATCAAATTAAAACATTAAAGATATTATATAAATTTTAATAAGCAAGAATTAAACATCCTTAAAGTATATAAGACCTCTTATATAATTTTCCCCACTTACCGGCTCATCTGGCTGCGTTTCCAGGACTCTAGGCTCGCACTTTTCCTCCTGCTTTTTGCCGCTACTGTTTCCTTCCTCACTGCCTCCAGACTTCGATGATGTGGCACCTGCTCCCGCTGATGCTCCCGCTGATGCTGTTGCTGTTGTGGCATCGACTGTGGCTGGCGTTGTTGGTGTGGCGCTGCGCTTACGCAACCTCTCCGCTCGACTCAATGCGGACACCACACTGACGGTGGGCGTTAGCTCGTCAAAATCGAGCCCGGATGCATCACGCAAGTGGTACTCTCGCTCCTGGGAGCTCCCATAGGTGGAGCTGGAGGCCAGCATGCCGCTACTCTGCGGCAGTGGCGGCAGGTGGGCGCGCTTGTAATAGGCCAAAAGAGCATCGCGCCTGCTCTCGCGGGTGTATGGTGAGGGATTTGGATTGGAGGCTGCATTGGCGGTGGCAAGGCCGATTATCAAAAGCACCAGCAGGGCGTAGAGTGTGTTTAATTGTGTGCAGCAATTGTTATTGCCAAAGGACTTTTGGCAACTTTTGTAGATGCTTTTGTTGCTGCTGCTGCTGCTGCTGCAGGTGTAAATAGTGTTGCTGCTGCTTCTGTGGCTGTTGTTTTTGTTATTGCTTTCCCTGATGTTGCTCTTAATGTTGCTACGATCGCTTAAATTGATGCTGCTTTTGCTGCTAATGTTGCTTTTAAAGTTGCTGCTGCTATTTATGTTATTTTTAATGTTGCTTTTAATGTTGCTATCAATATTGTTCCTCCTAATGTTGCTGAAATTTGATAATGTTGCTTTGGAACCTTGTAATGTTGCTCGTTGGTTTTCTAGTTGCTTTCTCAGGTGGTCTAGATCTCTGTGGCTGCTGCTGTCGCTGTTGCTTGTGTAAGTGCTCTCTACCTGAGTACTGATTTGATTTTGGTGGCATTTCTTTTGATAATTGCTAGTTTGCTGCTGCATTGAACTCTGAGCTATTTTCTTTTTTGACTTTGTTGCTATGCACTGTTCCATATCACTGATGTTGCTCTCGTTTTGGTTTTTGTTTTGCCTTTGTTATTTTTGTTTTTTCGAGCTTGGAGCTGGTAAAAGTTGCTCCTCGTCGTGGGTGTGGCAGCTTCGACAGGTGTAAAACGAAATTGTGGCACAGTGGCGCGCTCATCTGCGAAAATTAGAAAAGTTTTGTTTGTTATGTGGCTGCGGCTTAACTGGAAAATGTATATAAAAAGTTTGTTTTAAAAAATAGGAGGAATAACAACACAGTTTAGCCATACTTTTAATTAAATTTTTTGCTGGCCACATAATCAATAAATAACAAAGTTGTGGCCACATAAAAAACAAAGAAGAACGCTTAGTTTTTATAATTTCAAAAATATTACATACTTGTTAAAACTTTTTTAAGTGATTTCAAAGCTTTAGACATTTCTTTTTGTATACTTTATCATTTAAATATTTATTTAATCGCTACATTTACTTTTTACAACACAAATTAACCAATTAAATCGACGATAAAAGCTTGCCAAAAGGCCAGTTTCAATTACTCCGCAAATATTTGCGGTTTTATATTTTTGAACTCATTTTATGTTCAATTAAGTTTTGGCTGTATTTCATTTAAACACAAATCAATTTGCATTTTGTTTAAAAGTCCGCCACCAAACACACTCCTCCGGAATCATAGAATCCCGACTAAAATCAAAAACCAGACTCGCGTATCGCCACCGCGAAATGGCAATTTTTATGGCAGCAACAATTGAAATTTAATTGAGAAACCTGAACAAACAGTTGACGATGACGGTAGCAGAATGTGACAGAATTAAATCAAAATTAAATGGTTTTAATTACTCTACAGGAGGTTAGGTGGAAAAATCAAGCGAAAATACTGAAGAGAATATATTTTTCTAGAGATATTCAAAGCAGGGTTTAACATTCTTATTTTTATCTACATTCAGGAACTTATTTTATATATTTTCCAGGAAACTTAAAGAGTAAATATGAGAGAAAGCCTAGTAAATCCTCGCTAACAGTGCCTGCAATTAAACCATTTAAAATTGCTCAGATGAGACGTGACTCTCCAGTGGCCACTCCCCGACATGCAGAGCATTTTCAACTAGGAATTTCCCTGGCCAGCAACGAGGTCCTTCCAACCCATCCCATTCCTATTTCATTCAATCCAATCCCCAGAGACTGGGCGTGGCTCTTGCTGCACTCAAGTGTCGCCCCCGCCCCACCCGTTGTGCTATAATTTTTTGTTGTTCAGCTCTCTGTGTTTTTTTTCACAATTCTGATTTATGAATTTACCATTTTCCCAGACAGAAAGAGAGGAAGAGACAGTGAGTACTCGACTTTATATCCTCCAATATGGGACGATGACAGGCCGCAAATTGGCCAAGCGATTTGGACAACTGCAACAACTGTGCTGGAAGGCAAACAGGTGTAAAAACAATTTCCGCTAATTGAAATTAATTTTCATGGCTGCAACTGCATGGGTCACATTTTCATGGAGGGTTAGGGGGGGCGTTGGATTTGCAGGAAGCGAAGGTGTAAGTCAGCTATAGTTGGCACATGCGCCATAAACAAGTTGTGATTACGTGATTTGGCCAAATGCCAGAGCAGCCAAAGGTAGCAGAAGCCTGGCTGCCGGATGCTGTGCCAATGAACGGAGAAAAATATACCATATATTCTCAAATGTGCATTTAAGGTAATTTAATCTTGGAATTGCATTTTTCGGTGGGATTTTATGGCTACATTATGAGCTGTCAATATGGCTTACAAGGGGTTTAGTTGTGTGTTGATAATTGTGGATTTTTTGTAGAAGTTTTAGCAGGAGAAATAAGGCAGTGATAAAGATAAAATTTATATATTTAATAAGTGAGAGCCTAAGGAATTTTGAATTAAATAATTTGGATATGGAAAGATTATTTATTTAATTTTAATTTATGACTTTCTTTATTTCATATTTTTACGTTTCATTATTTTATTTTATTTTTATAATTAGCATTATTTTGTTTAGTTATTCATTTGCTTTATAATTGATTTGATATCAATTTTATATTAATTTAGGGCCTACATAAATTATAAAAGACCCCAAAGCAGATAATTTGAGTTTATTTGAGATCCTATTGCTTTTTTACTATTAAAGATCAGTACTTTAAATATTTAATGGATTGCAAGGTTTTTCAATTGCTTATATATCTCCCAGTAATTAATTTTAGATAAAATCATGCCTGGATACATTTGTTATCCCTTGAAACCCCATTCTTTTTTCAGTGTTCCCAGATAACTGGTGCTAAGCTCTTGTGTTGGCATTGCCTGGTTTTTTTCCTGTTCTTTTTTTCTCTTTATGTTGTTGCCTGTTTTCTGCCTGGCTGAGCTCACCTGGCCTCACCTTGACACTCGCTCAACTGCAGCTAATGCGGCAGGGATGCGAGTGGGTATCTTCAGCGTAACTCTGCCTCTGGATATGTGTATCTGTATCTGGTATCTGGCACCTGCTTTCGGGACATTCTGTGTTTCAATTAACCAGATTTTGGCATTCAGCTGCTGCCTTGTCGTGTTCCAACTGTCTTGTCGTGTGTCAGTTTGTTGGCTGTCACCTGAAAGTTGCATGTTTGCAGTTTGCAGTTTGCAGAACACAACATCAAGGGCTCCTCTTGACTTTGGCCACAATACAAACACAAATCGTAAATCCCGAAATCACAAATCACTATTCGTTTAGCCCATCGGCTGCATTTCAATCCCCAAATTGGATTTGTTGAGGTGCCTGTCAGGTTTTTCTCTATTTATCCTCTGACAACTTCGGTATGCAAATTTCATGGGCGAACAACAGCAACGAAAGATACAGGAGATTCAGTTCGGTCATTTGTCCAACTGTTGAATATTCATATATTTTCCGGCCAATATTTCATGTTCCTCTTTCCTGCCTGTTGTAAATAGTGATAAAATATGGCTGGGCGGAAATAGTAGATCCACTCCTAAGCGGATTGCAATTTAATGCAAAAGTGCTTTAATAAACATTCTGTTGTCCAAATAAAAGCATTTACGCTTTGAAGGATTTAATAATGCAATCTGACGATGCACTTTATAAATCAAATGTAAATAAATTGGTTTAGAGTAAACACAATTTGAAATTTACTAGGAAATCCTTTATGGTAATTTAGCAAAGCATAAAGTACATATTTATAGATGGAGTTTAATGCGAAAAATTAAATAAAACTAAGATTAGGAATGCCAATTGATTACGAAGTGTTCTCAAAAAGCCTTAATTAATTTATTTAAAATATATTTGATTAAATCCCTGTTGGTGTGCAAAATCATTACATTATTCCATTTCTTTGAATGACAGTATTATGAAACCTACAAGAGCTGAAATCAAATTAAGGACTTTTGGGTAACTAAAGTGGATTATAATATGAAACAATGGATGTGTGTGCTGGCATAAGCAAAGACTCTCAGGATGCGGCTGTCAGTTCATCAATGGGAGAAGAAGATGGATCCTGAGGCGTGTCCCGACATCGAAAGTAATGTCTTCTGGCCCCCTGGCAACATAATGAGCTAAAAATAGCAAGGTCCTGGCGGCAGGACGAGACTGGAAGAAGGGGCATGTGTGAGTGGCAGAGACAAGAGGCAAGAGCGCTTTCATTAGACAAATGTTATTTCGCACACACACACAACATATAGTTGCTGAATGAGAGACAAAGCTCGGGCGTGAAACAATCAAACAATGCAACAAAGGACTGTGGCACACACTCGCATACACCAAATGGTTAACAATTAAACAATGAGAGAGCAACAAGCAAAAGCAATTGCAGAAGAAGGAGCGAGAGAGAGCGGCACAATAATAAGGAGTGCCGCTGACAGGCTCGAGGACAAATTGTTTGCCGGTCTCGCAGCATTCCATTGTCCTTAAACCAAGCAGCTCAAGCAGCTGTGCTCCTAAAGCCACCCACAAAAAAAGGACCTTTCCTCCGCAACGAAAAGCCAACAAATCAGACAACATCGCTGGAAATCGCTTTCCCTTGTGCCTTTGTCGGGACATTTTCGGCTAAAAGCTTGGAGTGCCAGTCCCAAAACACTTTTCCAATTAGGCTTTTTCCTAGACATATTCTTGCGCATATTTATACAGATACAGTGTGCACATAACTACAGTGGATGCTCTCGAGTCCTGTTTTTTTTTTGTAGCCTTTTAAAAGGAAACTGCCTTAGTTAATTGGAAACAAAAGAAAGTTATAGTAAGTTTAAGCCTTCTTGAAGTTATATTTCATAAAAGATATAATTTTTCATCTGGTAAAAATATAAATATTTTTATATTTCTTTATTTATTTATATTTCTTTAAGTTTTTGTTGCGTTGTCCTAGAATTTTGAAGCATAGGTAAGCATCCTAAAGTTATGAATCGGATACTAGTGTCTACCTTCTGAAATGGTTGTAAACTAAAGCCTGCTACTTGTTTATTTTTTATACTACATTTTAATCCTGTTCTTTGAAAAACTATTAAGAATCTATTATATTTTAAGAACACTAACTAAACACTTTTTTTCTAAAGCATGTTACTAAGATATTCCTTTCAAAAACATATCAAAAATCCTTTTGCTTAGCCCCAGCCTTAACTTCTACCTAGTTTCCTTGCCATTTCCTGGCCAACCTTCCTGTCGAGTTCATTAAATACACATTCCTTTAATTCCAATTCAAATTAAATTATATGCAAATTCTAATTTCGCCAGCTAGGACTGTATAATGAAGGAGGAGGGAGGAATAAAACTCAGCAAAAAGGAAGAGACAGCACTGTAATGGCTGCGCTATTTTTTCGTATTTTTATTTTTGGGTGGGTGCAAAACCCTTACAAGGACGCGGACATTGTTGTACAACAATCATTTTAATCACTTTTCAGGGTCTGGCGCCGCACTTTGTTGTTCTTTGGCATGGCCCAGTTTTTCTTTTTCCTCGTTATTTTTCCTATTTTTTTCGGGGGAGGAAGGGAGCCTGTTTACATGCGCAATTTACTCAAGTGCTGTGAGTGTTTATATCATTAAAAGCACGACCATGTCGGCGTTTCTGAATAGATTTCCTATCTAGAAGTTTATTGTTCTCCCTTCTTTGGGATAATTGTAAGGAAATTGTCCTTTAAAATTCCAGTTTCTTTGAAAATGTAAAAATATAGTTAAAGAATCTACCAAAGCAGCTTGTCTCTGCATATTTCTTCCAGCCAATTTCATCTTGTCATCTGTCTAATAATAAATTGTTGCCCAAAATTTGTAAAAATATACCATATGTTCGGGGTTTCCCTCTTTCTTCTTGTTGTTGTTTTTATTTATTTTCAAATAACGATTATTCATCATCCACGTCTTATATTTATATGGTAACACAAGTATACGCCTTTATAGAGACAAGCGGCTCTTTGGCCGTAATCTACTTGGCCTACTTGGGCTAAGTGCGCTTTTAGATAAAGTCGCTGCCGAGTCCGCTTGGCACGCACAAGCGGAAAAGGAAAATGGGCGACGCGACGGTTAAGGGTTGGGGGGGCGGGGGGTTGGAAAATAGGCAATGCCGAGCCAGGCTTTTCCGGCTAAGGTTCACTTCAAAATGTCGAAGGACTCTCTCTCTCTGTGTGGGTGTGGGTGCGCCTAATGTTATGCTACGGCATAATTTGTTGCTTGAAGTGAAAAATTGTCAAGCACACTCAACGTTTATATACAGCAGCAACAAAAAAATTGAACTTTTCGAGGTCATAGCTTTTTATTAGCTTTGTTGTTGGCGAGGCTCAAAGGGAGCAAAGAGAAGAGGAGGTTACACAGTGGCATATGGAAATATTTTATATATAAAATTCAAAATAAATAAAACAACTAACTAAATATGTAAAGAACTATATAAAAGCATAAATTTATAAATTATAAGAAATAATTTAAAAACTCTTAAGTTCGTTAAAAAAAACTCTAGTGTATCAGTTTACATGTATTTTAAGGCACAAAATATATAGATATTTTTTATATAATATTTTTAAAAATATAAGCTGTTTGCTTGTTCTATTTCTAACTCACAAATCAGACAATGTTCAGCCTTAAAAGTATTATAAAACACATTCTAATTCATTAAGCCTTATGCCTAAATTAATAAATAAAAAAACCAAAAGAAAATTCCTATAAAATCGTAATATTTCGTCTCCCCACTTTCCCTTAGAGGGCCAACCAATTTTGGCCCCATTTTCCTGTTTATTTCTCTTGAAAGAGCGTGAAAAAAGTGACGCTCCGTTTAATGTTTCGATTGCTATTTACAAACAACGCTTTTTCCATTTTCGCCTCTCTTTGCCCTCGCTTACACACAAAAGTTCAAATTTCACTTGATTTTATTTCGATTTATTCCACTTGTGCTGTGTCCTGTCCCTTGCCAGATCCTCTGCCTGCCCGCCTGCCCACTGTTCCGGGCGTAGCGACGCTCTGTGTACAACATGCATCCAATATGTGTATCTAAAGTGCAGTCAAGCGGCAATAGAACATGGCAAGCCGTGGGAGAAGGAAAGCGAATCACGGGAGAAAGTCCTTTTCCGCATTTTCCCCACTTTTCCCCCGAACACTCTCATTTGAGGCTGACAAGCATGGCAATGGCTGCTTCAGGGCCCCGAGTCTTAAAGGCCATATTTAATTGCATAAGATATGCCAGCACATAAATAACTCCCCTCAAACGATACGTGGCTATTATGCAGGATAATGGAGGACTCGATGACCCCTTCGATATCAATGGCAGAGATTGCCATCGAGGTGAGTGTGTAAGTAAACAAATTTGCTTAATTTTAAGTGCAGGGCCAACGAGCTACAGTTTGCTTGTCAAGATTAAATCCGCAGATTGTGTGACAAAGGAATATATACTCAGCATTTACGAGCTAGTGATATGAACGTTTTGCCCTTCGGTCATGTGTGAAAATAATTTAATAACAATATTGGCAGCCTTTGGAAGATTGGCCCAAAGGCGGATGCCTGACTTATGGGGCGATAATCAAATGTGGCTTTGTTTTCCACTGGCGCCGCAAGGTGTGAAGTTTAATTTATGATTTGATTTAATTTTACAACAATTTTGAAAATATATTTTGTGATTTGAAGCGTTTTAAATAAAGGTTTGTAGTAAGAGTAAATGGTTTCTAGGAAGCTTTAATAAGTGACAAAAAATACACAGCAATCTCTAATGTTTATTAATACAAATATAATTATTTTTATTATTAAAATATATGATCAAATATATTTATAAGCTTTTCTAAACCATTTCCAGAACTTGTCATTCAAGCTTATTCCCTTCTAATTATATAACCCCAACAATTGTTGAGTATTCTAATCCTAACCAAGGTTTCTTCTTCCTTTCCCTCTGCCAAATCTAAATGAAATCCTTGCAATACCAACAAATAAGTTACGATGCCTGAGTAATTAGTTTCTCTCTCTCTCTGTCTCTTCCAATGATTCCTCAGACTTTGGCCAAACTTTTCTCCCACTTCCTTAATCCCCAGCCAAAGGCATTGTTTTAAGGAACATCCACAGCAACAGGCATCACATTATTCCATCCAGAGGCTAGGACAATAAGGCCAACTGTCTGGACCGTTCAGAGCAACAGCGACAAGGCATGGCACCACATAAAAAGCTCCATAAAAAAAGGAAAACAGAATAAAGCGGGGACTAGCGGGCACATAAAACCGAACGAACGAACAATCGCCAAAAATCAAATGTGACAACTTTTACCAAAATTAAAATCCGCAGCTAAAGTGAAGCCAAAACAGAGCCAAGGAAGACAACACATAAAGGCGGAATGGAGGAGGAATGACCAGAAAGTGGGTGGCAAGTTGGGTGAAAACAACTGGATGAAAAAGTGTTCGAAGCTGGCGGCGGGACGGTGAGTGACGGCGAGTGACTCCGAGTCCAACCCCGAGCCGAATCATTGATGCCAAGCGGAAATGTGCGCACTTTCAAGAAGTGCACTAAAAATGGCGACGAGCACTTCCGTTGATGGTTCGTCGGTCCCAAGATGGGCACTGTTCTGCTTCTCCGGCACAGTGAGCATGAAAAGTATACGAAAAAAACAACGAGTCCAACACGTACAACTTTTTGGCGTCGATAAAAACAAACTACATATGCAACTAATATCGATGAGTTGGCCGCTCAGGTAGAAAGAATTTTACCTGATAAGAAAAAGTAGCAAAAAAAATTGATAAAGTTTAAATGATATTAGAAATAAAAATTAGCACATGCAAAAAAAAAACAAATCACAACCTTGAGTAATTCGTTTTCAACATCCTTTATAACAAATTCATCAAAATTTAAGTATATGACACCATAATTCGTTTCACTAAATCGCAGTAATTTGATTATTGTTAGGGAAAGATATTTTAAAATCAGTATTTGAAGCAGAAAAGGTACAGTTATATATAAATTGGTGGGATATCTTAATATTTTGTTATATATATCGAATAAGTATAATATAAAAGTGCAAAAACAAAAAAAAATTAAATATAAATATAATTTTTCCTCCTTTAGTCGAATATATAAATATTTTAACATTAAATATGATATTTTCCAATAGAGATGCAAATATTTTAATATAAGCATTGAGGGCTATAAATAAATTTTTAAAATTTCCTGGCTGTTCCTGACTGACAAAATTATAATTTTGAATAAACACAAAAACAAAAAACAATAATTTTAAATATCGAAATTTAGGGATATTTATTTTTCAAATACAGGTTGAAATTTCCCATAAGCACTTATTTTTTTATTTTTTATTAGGGGACCCAAATGGTGGCCAGTTGACTATTATATATCCATTTAGCGATGCGATGTTTGAAAACAGAATAGCTGCCAGTAGACAAAAGGTTCCTTTGATAAGTACCATTTTTCGTTAGCTGATTTTATGCTCCTCTGGGTGAAGATGTGATATATTTACTAAAAAATAGGTCGCCTTTTATACAAAAATTCTTAAAAAGGTTGACTAATTCATTTTGGACGCATAACGCGGATTCAAAATATAAGTAAATGGGTTTACTAAATCGCACTAATGGGATTATAGCAGGAAAATAGCGATATATTTTGAAACAATATGTATAAATCCATATTTTAACATGACGATATGTTTATATTCTGTTTAAAATACAATCAACATAATCTTAAAGGTAAAAAAAATAAATTAAAAATCATTTTTTCCGATATAAGTCGATAAAATACATATTTAAACATTAAATGTGATATTTCCTGAAAACTGTGACTATTTTTCGATATAGTAAAACGATATTTTTAAACAAAATTAAACTCTTAAATATATTCATAATAAAACCATATTCATATTCTGGTGAAAATTTCCCATAAATCCTTATATTTTTAATGCAAAATTTGAAAGCAGTATAACCGCCAGTAGACAAAAGCTTCCTTTAATAAGTACCATTTCCCGTTAGCTGATTTGATGCTCCTCTGGGTCCAGACGTGAAATATGTGTATTTACTAAAAAATGAGTCGCCTTTTACATATTTCTTGACAAGGTTGACACATTCAGTTGGGACGCGTAATACCTTTATTAGATTTACAAATACGCAATAGATTGAGATTTGAAATAACAGCTCTTAATTTAATGGAAAGGAAATTAATATTTTACAAAAACTTTATTTCTTAGAGACTAAAATTTAACTTATATCATTCATGATCTGGATTTATACCAGGGAATCCCGGTGTATGGTTTTCGTAGCACTCTAAGCATGAAGGAGTTATTCTATTACAACACTTAGTTTGTCGCCTTGCACTTAGCAATGCAATGTTTGTAAGCATTAACGCTGCCAGCAAATAGTTCCATTTTCCTTTAAAAAGTACCATTTTCCATTAGATGACTTCTAAGAACGTTACATTAACTAGAAAATGAATTTATTTTTATACAGAATGTGCTGAATACGTTGATTCAATTTGGCAAGGTTTTAAAAATATAAAACTAACTGTAACACATTTCGTTTCACAAAATCTAGCCAACTAGATTTTTCAACTGTGACTGAAGGCCATTAGTATTTACAGATGTGAAGGTTAAGACAAAGAAAGATGGGAAACTGATCAGGCCTCCGTTGGGTAAAGCTTCCAATTAAAACTATTTAAGGATCCAAAGTACTGTCATAAATTAGCAGCAATAGAACCACTGCAAAATGGAGACGGCTCTTGGAGGAGCTCCTTCTGTTTTCCGGCGACTCCCGCACACTTAGGGCTGGATGGAAGAGAGGCAGCTGGAAGATGGGTTCGAGCAAATGTCCGCATGAAAGTTGAATGATGGCTGCAAGCCAAACCAGACTGAAAATCACGAACGCAGCACGGACACTAAAGTGGAATTGCAAGCCACGTCCGAGTGCGAGTCGGGTCCAGGGAAAGGGGTTCGGGTTCGAGCTCGGGTTGGGGCTGGGGCTGGGCCAGGATGTTGTCGGGTATGTAAACAAGCGTCGTTCCACAAGTAATTTCAAATTGCATTTAAAGTGCCTTAAATGCTTGACGGGGGGACGGGGTCGCTGGCTTTATTAGCTCAGCTTGTGCGCACAACATGGCGTATGATTAATATGACGAGTAGTATACGAGCCGGTAATGAACTTAACATAATCTTTAGTCCATCACGGGGACCACGGCATCCTTCCTGGACATTCGTGGGCGGTGGCTAATTGTTCCCAGCTCCGGAGACGGAGCTGTTGCATAACAGCAGCTCCGGAACATTAGGAAGCCCGGAATCAGTTGAGCAGAAAACGGAATTTGTGAATAGAGGGGTGAGGAGAGAGGGAGGCCAGCGTTTGGCCTGGAAACGGGCAATAAAATTTCGGTCAAAACGCCAAGGCAAAGGAGGCATAGGAGGATAGATAAGCGTCAAACAGTTCACACATTTCCATGCCGTCCCCCCTCTCGCGCTGGAAGTGCGCTCAGGCGTGAATATTAAACGTTTTGCTTAGAAATGCTCCTCCCACAAATGTTACCCAACTTCCAACATCCTTCGTTCGCCAGCAGCAGTTCCATTCTCCAGAAAAATAATAAAAATAGAAGAAAAAACCCATTTCCACCCCCCCTCAACTTCATGTCCAGGCGACATGTTTGGGCAAACTTTTGCGTTTTGCGCTGCGGGAAAAGTTCTTTCTCTCTGGGCGAAAGGCAAAAGTTGGCCCAGTATGGAGCCAGGAGACAGCCGGGTAGCAGATATGTGTCCTAGGAGGCAAGTTGCAGATAGCTTTAGTTTGGTTAAGCAACGAGCTGGAAGATCGCCGGCCCAGCAATTACAGGAGTTCATGGTGAATTCAATATCCGGGAAATTATGCTGGAGTAGCATCATGAAACTTGAGTTATATATTCACACAGGATATACCTTGGGTTTGGGCTTCTTAAAATTTAAATAAATAAATTGATATCTTTGGCAAATTATGGTAAATGATCGCTTTATTTTCTATATAATATAGCATGGACTTTTCTGTTTGATATTCGTCCCTATAAATTTAAATCAAGACCATTAAAACTTATTGTTTTTTAAGGACACACCCCACTTGAACTACTTTGTGGGGTTGGTTTCTGTTCCGATTGGCCAAAATTCAAGATTTTAATACGAAAAGGTTATAATTCCCGTTATAATTCCCCTGCTATGCCCTCGCCAAGGACCTTTAACTCTCTAGCAAGTATGGGAAATTAAAGCAATCTCTTTGAAGCGCAAATCGAGTCAATCGGCACAATGAATGCATATATCCACCATTATGCATTAATATGCAAGGCACGCAGCACGTCATTAGTGGTGGGTGGTGACGAAAGCGGGCGCCAAGCTCACAGGACCTCAGTGGGCAGGTGGGGAAGTGCGGGCGTGGTGAGTCAACATAATGAATTATGCCACGCCTAACGATGCCGCCGCACAGCAGCCAGCGTGGCTCGGCACAAAAATCCAATAAAAATTCAATAAATTCCCCCACAATTCCACGGCCACAGTTGTGGTCAACTAATAGTAGACACTGTGAAAATAACGATTACGTTTGCAAAAATAAATATCGAGAAGTTTTTGAATACCTAAATAAATTACTAGGGTTTTCTTTTAAAATTTCTATTAAATATTTTCAGTTATAATTCTTAACTTCTTGAGTTTTAGTACCTATTATCTCTGCCGCACCTGTATATCCTGTGTAGGAATACGATAAGGCAGGAACTGTGAAAGAAATAAGCGAGCCGTGAAAGGTGTGTTGTGAATTTGCACGTGGAGAAAGAGTCCTGGCCGCCATAAGTCCGAGCAGAAAAGAAATATAACGCAGACAAAAAAAAATACACATAATTTACTTTTCAATTTTCCTTGCATTGTGGGCGAGGAAGGACACGAAGTAGGTGTATTTTGGTGGTGTATTTGGTTGTGTCTGCGTGAGCGGCGCCTATAAATAGACAGTGGGACTGGCAAATGCCAAAAGCGACAACCGGAAGTCGCTGGAGCCGATGATATATGGTTGGGAATTAGAAAGGGAGTGAGCAGGCCAAAAGGCGGGGATCCTTGCGGGAAAAACCAACTACTTAGTCTTGACAGTCCCGAATCGAAAACAAACAGCGCAAAAAAATAAAATAAATGACGACCAACCTTTGGAACATAACTCACATTGAGAGCTATTAAAAGAATATCGAAATATAATATGACAATGTTGGGTTTTAAATATATTTATTTCTCAAAAAACAAATAAATTAAATCAGGATAAATATAAGCAGTTATATTTTTAATATTAAATAAATGTTTACAGAGAAAATCCTGCAAGAAAACCCTCACTTTTCACGACTCTGCTTACCACATGATGCATATTAATCACCAGATAAAGACACATCCCGGATTGGGGCACACACTTTATATGGGACCCAAACTATTAAGATTATATCTTCATCCACAAGCCATAAAGAGCTTCTATCTTTTCCGTTTCCCTTTGACCGCTCAATATTAAATTTCATAAAAATTGTGCGTGCCTATTTCCGTTCTCCAGAGCTCCAGAGCTTTTGTAGCTCCTTCCTCCCTTCTGTCCCGCCGCCATCTGCTGCCTCGTAATTAATTTACGACAAAAATAGGGTTAATATCGCACTGGACTCAGAGGCGTGCGAAGGAGGACTCCGGCATGCGACTGTGGCAGTGGAAACGATGGCCTGCCCTTTGGCATCCGGTTCGTATCGGAGGAGACTGAAGCTGTGCCCGTTCCCCGCTCACCGCTGCCCGCTCCTGTCAACACAGTCATCAACTGACTGTCGCTCAAATTGCTGTCACTGCTGCGGACGTGGAGGTGGATGCGGTGGATCTGGAAGCGGATGCTAGGGCCAAGGCGAGCGCTGAGCGGTGGATGCGGTCGCGAACCTTTTTATTTTGTGTCCTTCCTTTTTCTTTTTTGTGAGATGCCTTCAGGCAAATGATGCCTATTTGATCGGGGCCAAAGGATAAACAAAACGGGCGAGCAGGGCAACGCAGCAAAAAGAAAATAAAAAAGGAAGGATTTGAGCTACCTAGTATTTGGTTTATATTTATTAATTTTTCTAAAATATAAACCAGAATTAAGATGAAGAACTATTTTTCTTGAAATAAAAACCAAAGGTTTAAAATGAATTTCAACTTTAAAATGTTATAATTCTTTCAGAAACTGTGGCATCCTTGTTAATCTCGATAAGTCTCTATCAAACAGGACATACCCTCAACTACAGGGTACAAAAAAGAGGCTCGAAATAAAATGAGAAAACATTAAGCGAACTCAGAAAGACAAGCAAGCAAGGGCATACGATTTGAGCGCCCCTTGGCAGGACTCAGGACTCTGAATCCGGAGTGAAGTCAGTAAGACAGCGACGACATACTAACCTAAAGTTATATGGCCTGGGTCAGCAGTTGCCAGTTACGCCCTTTCCATGGTTAACCAATTCACTTTTGTCGCTCCCGTTGGGTGTATTTATTTTTTGTGTTCCGCTGGTTCTGCTGGCTGCCTTTCTATGTAAATTTTTATGAGCGCGCGCGCATCAAATAAAATTAATTCCAAAAAATGTTGTTGATTTTGTCTCGCTTGTAACTGGGGTTTGGTTGCAGTTTGGTTTTAACGCGGATTTATCGAGGGTTCTCGTATTGCTAGTTGTTTGTCCGGTTTAAATTAAATTATTTGCCACATTCTTTTGATATTTGCATTTGTTGATTTTCTTTTATTGATTTTAATGAAATTGAATTTTCTTTCGTTTCGCAGTTTCGCAGCTTAATTGAAATTTAAAAATAAAATATAATGCTCCCGCCACACAAACACACACATATAAGTACATAAATCCTGGGCACTATACGCACACACAAGGACTTCGCCAGCTGGCTTTTGGAACATAAACCATAAATATGGGGATTTGAGCTGGAAACCCTCTAGTGCTGACACAAATAAATAATATTTTTATGTTACACGTTCTGGCGGTTAAATCAAGCAATCAATATCTAAATCCTGTTTTACTGCTTGCCAGCGCCACAAAGTATGCAATCAAAAGTTTAAGGATTGCAATTTCTTGTAGAGTTTTTTATATTTGCGCAAAAAGGAACTTTTAGAGATAATAAAATTCAATGAGTTCCTGTCGTTTTTCTAACAACTTATAAAAATATATAGAAACTTACTTATTCAGGGGCCTTTCTTTATTTAAAATTTAATTTCAGTTCTAAGGCTGGTTATTTATAGCATCATTTTTAAAGTCAATTTTAAATATTAAAAAAAAACAACGCGATTTATAGAATGATGAAATTTTAGTCTTGACTTCAGATGAAATTCTCAAAGAACTCTTAAAATATTTTGAAAAAGTAATAGTAAAGCTATTTATTAATAAACTTAAATAAAAAATACTTTCACAGCTTCTTAAAGTCGTAAAATGTATCTGCTATCCTTTCTTAAAGTTTCCTTTTTAAAAGTTAACCCTAAAAAGATAGCCACACTTCCTTATTAAATTATAATTTAATTAAAATTAATGTACTCTGCCCTAGACTAACTTCTTTATTTCTTTAGAAAGTTTTCTGCTCAAAAAATAGTACCCATTTCCCCTTGCTGATTTTTCCAATTACGACAATTTCCACACTGATTTCGTTGCACTCCCCAAAAAAGAAGGAAAAAAAGGAAAAGTTTATTAAAGAAAAAAAGTGCAGTACAGGCCGAGAGAGGAGTCATAAAAAAGCGAGGCGCCGAAAGTTTTTCAACATTAAACAGGATCCTTGGCATGCAGCTACTACTGCTCCTGCTCCTGCTCCTATTTCTGCTCTGTCCCTCCCTCTGCTCATCGCTCGTTCCCTCCCTCCCTCTCCGCTTATCCGTATTTTGTTGCTGCTCGGCTCCTGTTTTTTTATTCCTTCTTTTGCTGCTACACGCGCTGCTTTCAAAATAACTCTAGGATACACAAAAAGACATCCTGTGGCCTCGAATATGTGTGTACATGTATGTGTGAGTGTGCGAGCCTGTCTGTATGTGTAAAAGGTGAAACTTTGGAACTCCTTGCTGCTGCTGCCGCCGCTGTTGCTGCTGTTGTTGGTGTTGTCGCCGCTGTTGATAATTCAGGAGCACGAATTTGCCACGAAAAGCGAACGACAAATTAACGAGAAGGATTCGAAAACGAAGCGAGAAACGAAACGAAACGGAAAACGAAGAAAAAGCGGAGAATGCACGAGAAATGCGTATATAACACAAAAAAATAAATATATTTTGGCCATAAATTAAACGATTTGCACACTAAAAGCGGGCGGGCAAGGCAGGCAGGACCAACACGCGCGCAAAACTAACGGAGCGGCGTCGCTCACACACACACTCACTTGCGCAGGATATTTCCGACTCTATGTGTGTGTGTGTTGTGTGCGTGTGTATTAATGCCGCCGCAAAGCTAAGCGCGCAAAAACCGACAGATACACGAGCATTTAACACCCAAAAAATGCGTGGCGCATGTTAAAAGAAAAAACGACTCCCTTCCGCGAAGGATGTAGCCGACAGGACTTTCTTTAATTTCTTTCTTTTTTTTTTGTTGTGCTGTTATTTCACTAGTAATTTAAAAATTATAATTTATTTCACATACTCCTCGTGGGAAATTCGAATTTAATTTTCTTTCTTTTCTTGTTGGTTAGTTAGAGGCACTGGGTTCAACTTGGTTTCCGGTGGCAGCGCCCACAATCGAAGCGTGTGCGTTCGCGTTTATGTCCTGTACTCAATTGTGTTCTCCCGAATCCTTGGAGCATAATCCTGGCTGATGCGAGTGCGCGCCAGTGTTGTGAGATTAGCTTATTTCAGGCTAGATCTGGAATATTTCAAAATGGAAAGCTTCTGAAGTTTGAAACTAGCTTAAAGTCCTTAAAAATTAGCTTAATTTTAAATTCATCAAGGATATTCCATCAAAATTGCATTCTTGACAGTTACAAGAAAAATATAGATATTATTTAAAAGAAATATAATTATACAATCTATATTTAAGCACATAATTTTTTTACATTTATATTACTATTAAAATTTGTATTAGTTTTTAAGCCACTATTTTGCAATCAAAGCAATAAAACTCTACAAAATTATTTCCTGAGCTTCTTTATTTCAGGAATTCCCACAATCGCCAGCAAACCCGTGTTAACTTAATAATGAAGTGTAATTTCCTTAAAAACTATATTTTCATTAAGAAAATAACATGTGTGGAAAAATAAATTAATAATAATAATAATAAAATGAATTGCAGTTGCTGTTAATTTAATTTCTAAATCCACATTTAAGTTTTCTTTAAATTACTGAGTTTTTAAAACATTTATTTAGCTCATTTTAATAATAATTACTCCCATATTTTGTGGTTAAAGAAAATGTCGAACTAAAGTTCTATACTTTCACAAGCTAGAATATCCTTAATAAGGATTAACGGAAACATAAATTCTTTTTAAAATTTGCACAAAAGTATGCCATAAATATTTAAAGGACCCATAATAATTTCCTTTAAGCTGCTGTAGCTTTGTTTTATACAGCTTTCAGCAATTTTTTTTATTTTTAACTAAAATAAATACAAATAAAAGGCAAAACTTCATAAATTTTCAAATTTACTTAGAGGCTTACATTAAAAATGTACATCTTTAATTATGGTATACAAGGATCAGTTAAATAGACGCCGTCACTGAACTGCGACACAACAACTTCTTCATCGTCCTGGATCTACTCCCAACAATAGACTCGCTGGCAGGAGTACAATATATAAAAATAGTCACTTATTTCACAATTCTCTTCAAATGCTCGTGCTACGTATCAGAATGTGGAGTGGTTCCGTATAAAGTACACCTCATACTCCTTCTCGATCCACTTGATCAGCTTGTCTACATATTTGATTACGGTAGCCTTGTCCACCACGGGCTCAAAGACAGCATACAGTTCATAAGTGCCGGTGGCCCAGGCCAAGACCACCTCGCGCTCCTTCACCTCGTAGATGAGCTTCAGCGGCCGGACGCTGTTGTGGATGCGGTGCAGCAGGTCGCAGTAGATGGCCTCCAGGCGCTCTAGCTCCTGTAAGGACTTGTACGGATGCCTGAGCATCGGACAGAGCAGCTGGGCCGTGGTCTTCGGCTTGTACAGGAAGTGTCGCAGTTCGGGTATACCCACAACCTGTTGGTACAATTTCGCGTTGACGGACTGCTTCAGCTCTTCGTTAATGGCCTCCAAACAGTGATTTTTCCTTAGCTTTTCCGTTATCTTGGCCTTGGCCTCCGCCAGCGTGAAGAAGGCATCTCTGTCCACGGACAAGAGAAGCAAACACGCCTGGCAGTCGTCCGCCAGGTAGGAGACATGCGCATGCAGGTACCCATTCATATCGAACTTGGGCAGGCAGATGGGTGACCAGTTCTCGGAGCTCTTGAACGACTCGGAGCACTCCACTAGGTTGAAGATCAGTCTCAAGTCAGCCGGATGTATTGAGTACTTCTTCATGCGAACCAGAGCTATCAATTTGTTATTGGCTATCAGCACAGCAAAGACCAGATTCTTTATCTTTGAGCAATTGCTCTGAATGGCGCTGATGATCTGCGATCGTATCGTTGCGGACAATGGGAAGACGCGTATGGAGTTGGTCAGGAAAGTGAAGATGTTGTTGGACACTGGGGGGACAAGATGTATTATTAGATATTTATATATATATTGGTTTTATTAGATATCTTACCCTTGGCACTAGTGCTATCATTGGCCAGCAGATTGTAGAACAAGCGCTCGCTGCCAAAAAGCAATCGCCTCAAATCAAAGTTCTTGCGCTTCTCAAAGATCTTCGTCATGTGGGAGTACGTCAATATGGACAGTATTTGATTGTAGACATCCCTAGAATGGTACAACCCCCAATTAGTTGGAATCACAATGTGTTCAATCAAGATGACTCACCCCAGTTGCAGCTGCAATTGCTGCACGCTCATGTTGCTCCTGCTGGCGGCTACCAAGATCAGCGAACTGCGCTGCATAAAGGCGAACTTAATTCCGGCCGCATGTATCGACGTTATGGCATCCTGGCCCAGCTGTACGAAGCTCACCAGCGCCTGGATAACACCAAAGAGCGTGGCCAACTTGTCCTCATTGCCGTGCAGCGAGAATATCGGCTTGCCTGCCTCGCTGAGTATAAAGATGTGCTTTTTCTGGCCGCGCCACAGGCTGTCATGCTGATAGTCGTACTCCTCCTCCAAGGCGCTGCTGGAATCCTCAGTCTTGGCACTCGTGGAAGTGCTCAGCGCCAGAGATTCCACGGAGGCAGCCAGTCCCTTAGCGTGTCCTTCGGGTTCTGGACTGAGGGCGGTGCTGCCGTCGCCCCTGCCGAGGCCATCCCTCAGCTCGGAGATAATACTATGGTTCTGCGGCAGCTCAGCCTCTGGGTCGTCATGATCCGCCTCCTGATAGATGGTTGCTTCCGGATCGGTTGCTTCCGGATCACCCTCGGCGTCCAGGAACTCGCATGTGGAGTCCGATCTGATTGACGACTGCTCAATTTCCATTTTCGCTGGCTTTGGGCTATTTTAGTCGCAGAAACATTGCAAATATCTCGCAAAAAATTAAAAGTTTACAGTCGGTTTATAAAAAAAAAAACACACATTGGCATTGTCTAACACTGGGCTACAACAGATGATGACGGCTACTGAGGGTGTTCCAGAAAACACTGGATCCTTATTTATTTATATCAAAGAATTAGGATACTTATTTTTCTGAGCGATGTTTATATAATATATTTTTTATATTTACTACTGACAATTTTAGTTAATACATTTGTTAACCGCCCGAAATAATTTCAAAGACTCCGTTTTCCAGCACTACCGCCCTGCTGTTATTCCCGCGAAGAAGAAGAAAGGTTATGAAAACACGAGCCGCTCCAAAATGTTGAGAAAATCGCTTGGAAATTGTAAGTAATCAATAAAAACTCGAATAAAAACTATTTACAAGTATCTTCGCTTGACAGTGCCTCGCTTTGGCCAACTCTGCGGCCTGCCGCGTCGCTTGCAGAGCACACAGCCAGAGCAAGCGGAGCCAGAGGACATTGCCGTCATCGAACAGCGGATTCTGAAGCATCCGGACTACTTCCAGGTGCACAATCTGTTCACCGTGCGCGACCTCTTCAACGCCCGTGTGCACTACGGCCACAAGGAGGGCTCCCTGGATGACCGCATGCGCCCGTACCTATTTGGCAGCCGGCTGGGACACTTGATCTTTGATTTGGACAAGACGGCTTCACACCTGCGGGATGCCTTGAACTTTGCCGCCCACATTGCCTTCCGGGATGGCATTATACTCTTCTTCAATCGCAACGCTTTGAACGCCCATCTCGTGGAGCAGAAAGCCCAGGAAGCGGGCGAGTTCTCACACACACGCTTCTGGCGCGGCGGCATCTTTACCAATGCCAATGTCCAGTTCGATGCCGTCACCCGGCTGCCCGATCTCTGCATCTTCTTGAACACGCAGAACAACGTGATGGCACAGCACACGGCGGTGCGGGATGCGGCCAAGATGGCCATTCCCACAATTGGAATTGTGGACAGCAATTGTAACCCGAACTTGATTACGTATCCAGTGCCCGGTAACGATGACTCCCCGGCAGCTGTGGAGCTTTACTGCGACCTCTTCAAGGAGGCTATACTGAGGGGAAAGCGAGAGCGTCGCCAGCTCCTGGGACTACCGCCCCTCGACGAAACGCAGCCCAGACGCAGCCGTAAACCCAAGAAATAGATTTAAGTAGTATGTTGATTTTGTTACATTTTATCTTCTGCTGAATACAAATGTCGATGCCGATGCTCGTCGGTTCAGAAGAAGTAAGAAACTGTTACAAAGTGTCTCTCTGTCATCCGAAAGGGTGACAATAAAAACCCACATCCTGGGTAAGATTTGAAAAAGAGTCCTAAGAGGGCAGCATGGTGGTGCCCTTGACGAAATTGTTGCTGTAGTGACTGTAATAAGAGGGATTTGAGTTGAAGCCAGTGTTGGGTGTTGCCGTGGAGGACCACTGCGCTGGTGGCACGTCCGGTGGAGGCGGTGGCGGTGGTTGCGTAACCAGCTGGCTTAAAGTAGATCCATCCAATGCACTGCCGCCGATTCCTCCCTTGATGGCCCGCCCAGGACCAAAGAAGTTCTGAGTATGTTGTTTTTTGTGGTCAAAGCTATTCGGCCCCTTGGGCATGTCCCAACTGCCAATGTTGCTTGACTTGCGTACGAACACCTGCCCGGACTCATCCGTCTCCTGCTGTACCCAGCGCTCTGCATGCTTGACCGTCAGCATCGCCTTGTGAGCGCCAATGTACTCCTCGGCCTTCTGCAGCCGCTCCAGCTGCTGTTCGTCCAGTTGGTCACGCGGTAGCTTGCCCAGGCGCTGAACCGTACGCTTCCAGTTGTGAAATTCACGGTTCTTGAACGGCTTCATTGCCTGCCGGTACTCCTTCCACTGCCGCTGGCGTTCCTCCTTAGTGCCGGGCGGAGCATCTTCGAGGGGCAGTGGAGCCTCTGGCTTCTGGATCCATTGGCCGTTGATTTGTATAAAGGCGCCGTTGCGCTTAGGCTTCTTCGAAGGCTGAGCTTCTCCGTTTGACTGAGAATTGTTGTTGCCTTCGCTTGACGACGACAAAGACGCTGGTGGAGGAGGAGGCGGTGGCATTAGCTTGAAATCTTTAGAATTGTTGTTATTGTTACGGTTATTATTATTGTTGTTGGGTTTAAACTTTTTGTTTGGCTGCTGTTGCTGCTGGTTGTTCTGATTGCTGCGATTCTGTCGCTGCGGCCCCCGCTCCTTGGGCACTAGATTCCACAGACTGGGACACTTCGGCATCGGCGGCTGGATGGGCGGCGGCCCGTGACTCGGCGACATCATGTCCTCCCAGAAAGGGGGCGGCTGAAGAGGACGTTGGTGGTTATTGCGTCGTGGTCCCGGTCCACCCATTGGACCGCCATGACCCATGGGACCGCCAGGACCCATCGGACCGCAAGGACCCACTGGACCGCCAGGACCCATTGGACCGCCAGGACCCATTGGACCGCAGGGTCCCATTGGCCCGCCTGGACCGCATGGACTCGGGCCAAAATTACCGCCGAAATTTCCGCCAAAGCCCATGCCCATGTTCATCAGCTGAATAGGTAGTGGCGGGGGTCTGCTCAACGGCGGGAAATCGTTTCTGTTTTGGTTCCATGGTCCGCCGCCTCCCTGGAAGCCTCTGTTGTCGTTGTTGTAGTTGTTGCCGTTGTTTTGCGACCATTGTTTACGTCCACCGTTGTTGTTGTTGTGGTTGTTCCTGTTGTTGCTTTCATTATTGTTACTACTGTTATTATTATTATTATTGTTGCTATTGCCACGATGTTGTCCACTGTATTTGCATTCCGGTTTGACGAGGGCCTCCTTGCACTTTTTCCAATCCGCGAAAGACATTTGCAGTGGTTTTGTTTCCACATTTTCCTGTCCGGACTCGGCGTTGGAGCTCTCAGGCTCCGACGACGTCGCGTCTAATTCCTCGTTATCCGACATATTTAAGGAATACGTCCGAAACTCGGGGAATTAAAGGGCTACTAAAATTTGTCGGAATCTACATTAATTTTACTGTAACTGGGTTTTACTTTTTTTCCAATATTTTGTTGCCTTTTCAGACATTTTTTGTCGCACGCAGTGTGACCGATTCCGTGCCCTGATTCTACGGCAGCGTTGCCAGACTGCCAAGCAAATGAGATTCGCTGCGTAATTTAGGAAATTTTTGTAGACCACCCACGCTGGGCATACTGTTTAGTCGAAGTCGCAGAAATTTTATTGGTAAGCTTTTGTAGTTTAATTCCTTGACTTAAATTACAGCCGCAGAAGTGCCTTTAATTATCGCGCTTGGCAAGGGTTGTGCTTGGATAGTAACATTTAATGCGTCGTCTATGGGAAATTGAAAGTACGCGTGAGTGGGAGAGTGCAACGTCGCAGCGAAACGCGTAGTTTGTGACGGATGCGCCCCATGGTGGCCTGCCTTCGGAAACTCTGTATTGTTACTCAATTTTCAAAGAGAGCCGTGGCCAAGACGGATTAATGTTCCCGAGAGTGGGCCAGCTAATTAAAGGCTTTCGCAAATTTTAACTGCTTTGTCGCGGCCCTCCGCCCAAAATGGAGCTAACTGCGCTGCTCGCAGCGACGTCGCCAGAGGCCAGACCTGTCTTGTTGTTGCTATTCTCGACATATGATTCAATAGGAATACGTTGAGCATGATCGCTCTCTTCTCTCTTTGGCCGTCCCGCCCTCTTTGGGCTCCCTCCCGCGGACAAATTCATTTTTTTGTAATATTTATGTTTTTATTGTTGTTGTTGGCAATGTAAGTGATATTTTAAAAAAATCTGTTTGGAGCGAGAAAGTCGGCAGCAGAAAACGTCGCAGCAACAACAATTAGCCTTCGAAACAGTCGCACAAATGGTTGTCCGCTTGCTGTTCCCATTTATGCAAACAATTTTCATTCATTATTTATTTATTTCTACTTTGTTTCGGAATTCTGTGAGCAATTATCGCTAACGATTGGGTTTCGAGTGGTGGCCAAGTGATTCAGCCAAAGCAGCAGTAGGCGCTAATGGGTTAAGTTCCCCTCCACCTCCAAACTATGCATATAGATAAATCTCTGGAGTCCGGACCCCGAAGGTGTTATCAGATAAACCCGCTTATCAAACGTGCACATCTCATATTGAGGCTACAAAGATATAACCCTAAGAAACAGTGCGTCGCAATATTCAAGAATCAAGTGTTGTGTGAGGTTTATGGATCAAAAATATGGGTTTTGTCTTATAAATGTAACAAGATAATGCCGATCTTTAATTAAATTGTATAAAATTACTTCCCCACACCTTAACTTAGCTAACCTAAGTCACTATTTATGCAATAATACGATAGTCTGGCCCTCGAATAATCTCTATAACTTTTTTATCTTTCCAGGGGGAGGTGCGGAAAAAACGCTTCTACGATTTCTTTTTCACCAAATTATTGCATCAACATTTTAAACGAACGAACTAGTAACCCTAACCAGACATCAGCCACTCTCAACGACGACAAGATCAACAACGATAGCCAGTACAGGACAAGAAAAGAAGCATATTTAACTACTCTGAGAGCCATCATCGAACCGGACGAAGCAGCCCATTGCAAAAATGGCCCACACACATCTGGGACGCGCTGTGAAAAACATTGAGGCGCCGCGGCCACTGAAGACACAGTCGCGTGCCTCGCTGAAGAACAGCTATTTGGTGATTGAGGAGCTCATCCAGTTGATTGACAACGTCACCGTGGGCCTGCAATCGTACAACACCACACCGGAATCGATCACGCTGCTGCTGCATAATCTACGCGTTCACGGACCGCAGTTGGAGGCGGTGTCCAAGGATACACTCGATCGGGCCTTTGTGGTGTTCCGCAATGCTTCGCAGGACGAACGCCTGAACATACTGACGCGTCTCAAGCTGCTTGAGCTGATCGAGCTGCGTGCCAAAAGCTGGGAGAACGATGATACTATCGCCTACTACAAGTCCAAGCAGCAAGTCTCCAACGTGGAGGTGAGCTCGTGAAGAGGGATTCAATGGTGTTTTATAATAATTTAATTTACTAAATTTGCAGCTGCCCTCGGAAACATATCAGTACGATGCCGGCGGGCAGCCAGGCGGCTTTCTCAGCACCTCCCCCACATTCGGTGTCAGCGGTGGCGGTGTCAACGTTGGCGTAGGTTCCGCCGCCGCCGCTGCTGCCGCCGTATTCAATGCGGCCTCTGCAGCCGTGGCCGCCCAGGCAGCTGCCATTGCGGCTGTGGGCTCACCCAACCAGCAGCACCTGCTGCTGCCGCCCGGTGAGGTAATCCGCAACTCGGGAAAGTTCCCCAAGCCCACGAAGATACCCGGCAAGACGTACTGCAAGGACGAGGTGGTAATACGCAACGCAGACTCCGGAAAGGGTGAGTATCAGCGGATGATTGGTTAGGAACACTTAAATTTCAAATATATTGTTGAAAATTTATTTTACAAACACAAACTTATATCCCGTGACCCATAGTCATGGGCATCAAGGGACGACGCGTGCACATGATCGAGGAGCTTAGCGAAACCATAATATCGTTTCAAAGAGGTAACCTCCCAGAACTCTGGGTTTAAATAGTGGATATTATCAACCTTCAGCTTCATTTGGCACGCTTTTACCCATATATTTGGTTTTTTACTAAAATTACAAATTTAATCAAACAAAAATGCATCCCATTTGTGTACATAAAGGTGTTGAAAACTAATTGTCTTTCGTTTTCTCCCTGTATATATTACATTTCGAATTTGTTTGGCACACAATAACAAATTTATTGTTTCATTTAAACTGCACACACTTATATATTTAATCAAACGAATTTAAAGTTCCATTATTAATGTAATTCTTTAATTAATTAGTCAATCCGGGTGCCAAGGAGCGTTTGGTGCAGATAACTGGCCCAGCCGAGGATAAAATTAAGTGAGTAATGTAAATATTGTATTACCTAATACGTACTAATTTTAAGGGAAAATGTGCGGCTAATTAATTAAATAAATTTCTATTTACTATAATTAAAATTTTTTTTTAATTTTCGATAAATGAAAAGCTTTTTTTAAGTAATGTGGCAACGCCAGACATAACTGTATTCTCCTTCCGCGATTGGCAGCCCTTAACGCTTTTCTTTGAAATTTCATCAAGAGTACACATACTTTAACTAACAAAATGTCCTCTGTTTTGGATAGCTATGCCAAACAACTGATGGAGGACACAATTCGCCGCAATGCATCGCCCGTGCGCCTGGAACCCGCTCCCGCTGCCGGTGGATCGTGCTCTTCGCTCAATTCGTCCAACTCTGACGACGCCATTGTGCAGCCGCGCACTCCCGGTGGCGGCAGCAGTAGCTTGGCCAACCGTTTGAGTTTCAATTCGGCGCAGAACTTTATGACCGCCACTGCGGCGGCGCAGCAGATCTCTCAGCATCACCAACAACATCAACAGCACCAGCAGCAACAGCAGGTTGCCGCAGCGGTAGCAGCGGCTCAAGCCCAGGCCACAGCAGCTGCTGCCGGTAAAGTTTTGCGTCCCAATCAGCAGCTGCTTATGCACTCATATTCCACAAACGATGCTTCCGTAGGTGAATACAAGTTCACGGTGAATGTGGGCCAGCACCTGATCAAGATAACCGGCGATTGTTGCGAGCTAGTTCGCGTAAGTTCTGAAAAAAGTGGTTAATCTCAAGAAAAACCCATTATAAATTGATCTTTCAGGTGGCCAAGCTTGTGTTGGACGATTACTTTAGCAGCTCGGAGTTCCTGGCCTCCATGGAGGCTGGTGCTGCCTTCGATGGCACTTCTCTGGTGAGCCCTGTGACCACGCCATCAACTCCGCTGCCCGGCGCTGGACCGCCGCAGTTTATGCTGCCTTTGGCTGACAGCGGCATTGGTTTGAACTACTCGGCAAACAATAATGGCGATGGCGATGATGAGGTCTTTACTGAGCCCAGCAACGGAGCCCTGGCCAACAATCAGAATGGCCTGGCCCGCTCCCGTCGCAGCCACTTTTCGCGCAAGGAGTCTACCCCGGAGGCGAAGGCCGCTCGCGAAAATTTCGATGTGGAGGAAAAAACCGCTTTGAAGACAACTGCATGTAAGATTGAATCTATTTGTATTTTGAAATTGAGAGTTTTTTGTGAGGGTTCTGTTTAATTTGTGTTTATTTAAGATTTTTAAATAGGAGTACTGCAAATAAGTTGCTAATAATTATATTCCTTCACAGCTCGTGTCTCGTATGATCTAGAACTCTTGATTTTTTACTCCAAGAGCCCGCATGCTTGGGTCCTGCCCACCGACTGGCAAAAGATACAAGAGACTGCCCCATCGATTCTACGCAACAAGGTAATTCCCGCTCTCGCCGACTGTAACGCTTACACTTCGAGCTACTGCCCCGTCCTCATCTCCACCAATAATGCACCTAACAACTCATCAGTAATAACAGCTCCGACAGCGTCCACAGCTATAAATGCAAGTAACAACATCACCCCAACCTCCACCGCCACCGCCTCTGTCACCGCTACCACTGGAAATGCCAGTTCCCTTGTGCTCGAATCAATAATAGATGCCCCCATAACTAACAACAGCAAGAAAGGGGGACGCCTGCCCAAGCCATCGGCTGAGTCCGATAGGAATTTGTACAATAAGCAGCTTCAAATAATAACCAATACAATGGGTGGAACCATGGGAAAAACCACTAACACTCGCCAGACTCAAGCATCTCAAGTAAAGGCGATCTTTAAACGCTACAGCGAGGACGATGAATTCGTCACGGCCTTAAATGAGCATCATGTGCCGCCTGAACTCAATAATAACCAGAATAATGGTTATTAGACCCTTTCTTTTTGCCAGTAACTCGAATACGTAGCCGGAATACGTACCTAACTTCTTTTTAAGACAAACATTATTTATGTATCTCAACGAAAAGCCTGCCTTTAATTTTATCCCTCATCATAATACATGTTGATCTCGAAGCCAACTATTGATGCTAGAAAGAACTTCGTTCAATCGTCACTAACATACATTCATCTAGTTATAGAAACACAAAAAAAAAAACAAAGAAAACAAAACAAAAACGAATCGAAACACTTTGCTAGTCTTAGACATAAAGAATTGATGTTAGAAATTGTAACCCCAAATAAGGAGAATCTGTGTTTTGGCTGTGAAACAGATTAAGTCTTCGCTAGAGTTTAACTAATAATGCAACATTCATAAATCATTACATGCACATTCGAATTCACAAGATAAAAAGTGTATTTTATATTCTTAACAAGACTTGTAACAACTTTAAAATGTAACCAAGCAATGTTTTTGGGACACTCACACATACATAGTTTTAAGCGTTTTATCTCCTAACCATGACACATTCAACATTTTACATATTGTAATTCCAATAAACGAACGTTTTGGACTTTCAAAGTCCATCACAAAACTTGGCTTGGGTTTAACTGTCAACACCGCTTAACATTTGTATATTTTACACCAACAAAAATCATAACAACTCACCCAGCACGCTAACTGTTCCCATAAGAACCACAAACCATGTTTGATTGTCCCAGGTAAGCTCAGGCTCAAGCTGGCAAACTATTTAACTTTTGTCTTTCCTTTTACTATACACTCTTCTCTTTACAAAACAGGATCTGCAGGATGAGAGTCAGCGCTTCGATGGCGATAAATATCTGGCCAGCATTAAGAGTGCCGCCAAGCGGGACATTGTGGCAGCCGATGAAGCCGAGATTCTGGATGATTGATTAACGGAAGCCAAGCAGCCGAGCGGTCCAAACTGACAATATAGATAATACACAGCAGCTATATATATTATCAAACAATGTCCGGTGTGGAGAGAGAAACATACAAAGCTCAGACAGAGTTGAATTCTAGCCTCTCACTTTTAACAGAAAACGCAAAAACAAAACGACCAAAAAAAAAAAAGATATTGAAGAAATTAAGCAAAACTAACCTTAGAAATTATCAACGACGACAAATCAAAACTTTCAACTTTTAACTAGAAAATTCTACGAAGCTCTTAGTTAAGTTTAAAACTGCGAAAACAGGGGATTTCCCCTTTAATATACTTACTAATTCATAAAATGCAGCTAACTCGAAACAACTCGTTACGAAGCAAAATATTAAAATTGAATGCATTTTTTGTAGTAGAAAACTAATAGAGAACGACACAACACACATTTTTAGTTTGAAATTTTGTTTCTCATCTTTTCTCCCTCTTTAACTTAAAACCAAAACAATTCTCAAACATGGAAAAGGAAATGTATTAATGTTCATCATCTATGTCTTTATTATTATTATTTTATACACTTGACTTGCTCTGAATATCATTTATTTTTTTCTGTCAAGATTTGCAAATTGTATTTTGTTTTCTCTAGTCTATGCATCATAGAAAATTTTCTGTTTTTTGTTTATTTCATAAAAGTGGAAATTGTAACAACACCAAAATTCTTTGAATTTCTGTTTATGCTTTAGTTAATTTATTTAATTTATTTTGTACAAATATCAAACAAAAAGATATATATTTGCAAGGAAAATAAAATGGAATCAAGATCAAAGATGGGAAGACTTATTTTTGAACTAAGAAAACTGGCGGAAATTTCTGCATATCGAATTCTGCGAAAGCTAATAAATAAAGGAAAATGGCTTCGAGTGCATAAATCCAATAATCTAATAAATGGACACAAATATAGTGCAATTTTTAATAACACACATAAAAATATTAATTTTTAAATAGAATTTTTGTTTTGAATACACAGGTGCTATATTTTCTGATTTTAGAATTCTTACCCTTACCTTCTAACCAAAAAAAAGGATTTTGTTTACTTTATTTTTGTCCGAAAGTTTATTTTGTATTCTTTAATTTAGTGAATGTACATTTACATAAATTTATACAACAAAACAATAGGTATAACAATAATTTACGGTAATTGATATGTTTAATAGAATATTGGCTAGAAGTTGAACCGATGTGCGGTTAGCAGAATGTGCTCCAGGTTGCTTAACATTTGTCAGGTTTCAAAGAGAGATGGCCTTAACATCACAATTGGTTGTTATTGGTTAGTAGTAAACATATATAACCAATCGAAGCGCCCACTTAGTTGCCCAATAAAGGCCGTCGGTTCACAAAGGGGCACTGCATTGAGCTTTTGGCATGTACAAAGCAAATATATATATATATAGAGAATGTTAATTCGTTATTGATCCGAAACATAAATAGGATAGTACAACATCAAGACATCAATGGCATGCGTAACTCGACTCAATATTCACGTACATTGAGGTGTGATATGTGGCCCGCTGGGCAGGGGACATGTTCAGGTTGCCCTGATGTTTCCGATTATACGCCCAAATCGCACAGGTGGCCAGCAGGGAGACTGTAATTGTGATATGAATAGGAATACGTTTTATAAGTTACAATATCTTCTCTAAACTTCAAGTTATACTCACTCAATAAGAAGACCATGAAGAAGATCTGCAGCCAGAAGTGACTGCCACCGCTGCTGTCCACAATAATGCCCGCTACAATGGTGACCACAGCCAAGCCCAGGTTCTGCACCGACTGGCAACTGCATCAAATAATATTTAAATATTAAAAACAATAAATAAAAATACATAAACTCCTACTTACAAGCCATAAGCAGTGCCCAGCTGATATTCGGGTACAATCAGAGACACCAGAGGCCACAAGCTGGCCGCCAGCATAGAGTAGGACAGACCCATGATGCTCATGCCGATGTAGGGATCCCAGTGCGTAAAGGTCAGCAAAAAGTGAGCAAACAGCGTGGAGATAGTGGCACAAAATACCCAAGTCACATTCCTGCCCACCTTGTCGATTACGAAACCAAACAACGGCGAAGCTATAGCCGAGATCAGATAGACAATCGAGTTGACAGTGTTCGCCTCATCCGGGGTCATGTGGAAATTGCTGACGAAGAAGGCCTGGCCCAGAGCCACAAACGGAAAGATGGCCACATAGTAGGCCACGCACACCACCGATACCATCCAGAAGTCCATCTTAAAAGTGACTATATCGCTGAGCTTGGCTATCTCTCCGCCAGGATTATTGTTTCTCCTCAGAATGCGTTCAGCACGCTTGTCCATCCAGCCTGAAATTGGGAAAACATTCCATAAAAGAAGCTATTAATAGATACCCAATTCTTACCCAGAATCAGGGTGCAGACCAGAGACATCACACACGTGGAGGAAGCCAGGAACAGAGCCACGCCGAGACCTGTGTAGCCAGAGTAAGACTTCGAAACGTAGCCATATAAAGGTTGCATTATCCAGAAGTTGACGGTGCTGCCAAAGCGAGCCACCGACAACTGCAGACCGAAGACCATGTTCAGCTCCTTGCCCTTGAACCATAGCACTGCATAGCTGTTTTGGGCCACAGCCAGCGACTCAGCCCCGATGCCAAACACAAATCGACCCACGATCATTAGCCAGAAATGGCCGAGTACTCCGCCGGTTGCAAAGATCAGTTGTCCAACTAGAACGATTAGCATGTAGATAATGGTGCCCAAACGGATTCCAAACACTCGATCGATCAGGAAGCCACCCACAAAGCAGAGCACTATGTTTGGCCACGAGTAGATGGAGTAGATCAGCGTGAACTCGGTGGAGCTGAGGTCTAGCTCCTTTTGGAAAACGTCCTGCAAAGCGCCGGGATTATCGTAGCAAAAATAGGAACCTAAAACAGAATTTTATTCTTAATATAATTTCAATTCCATAAAGCTTTTTATCTTAAAACCGATTATTAAGGAACTATGTATCTTTAATCAAAAATAATAATAAAATCTTACCGAAACCCAGAAGGCACATGAACAGCAGAGCCAAGAACCGGTGGGGCGTGCTGGTGGGATCACAGCAGCCGGTCTCCTTAGACGGGCCCAGCTCCGTATCGCGGGCACTGCGCCGTCGCACCACAGGGTGCACCTCATCCTCGCCGCTGCTGCAGCTGCTGCTATTCGAGGTGTCCACAATGGGTTTGCGTTCCTCGCGCGACATGACCTTTTGCGTTCGTTTGTCCGTGTGGGTGTAAGTAGTTGAAGGAATGACACAGGATATTTGAGTTGTGCGCTGGCAAAATTGCTGTTGTTTGCCGTCTTCCTCCCTTGTGGGCAACGATGGGGAGTTGTGGAGTCGTGGGTGGTGGTGCGGGTGGCTGGGCCGTGGCCCTACTGTTGTTGCTTATCACTAGACCACACCATGTTGCTGTTGTTATTGCTGTTGCTGGCGCTTCCTCAGTATGCGAGTATCGATTATTCCCGCACCGTTGGGTGAGATGATAAAGTGCGCGGGATGCGAAGGGGTAGATGTGGAGGTTAATCTGCAATAAAGCGTTGCTTGTAAATTGCATTCAGCTAAGTTCATTTTCCAGGCATGATGACACACGGACACCCACAGGTAAAGGTCACCGGTTTGTGTGCGTTTCAGTGTGTGTTTGCTAGATAAACATGACAGATCTTGTCGCCGTGCTCTGTTGACTAACGCTAAATGGGTAATCAATTAAGCGCCCGCCTTGTGTTTCGGCCTTAACAAGGCCTGACACCTGATTTAGGGCTTTATTACGTTATTTGCGTATTGAAAACGGCCCAACGATATATGTATGTACATATATCTGATATAAAATACATGCTTATATACACACATATGTAAAAAGGCGGTTAAGAATCAAATACCCTGTTATCACAATCAACTGCGAGCGTCATACACTAATTAATCACAACTTCCGCGGTGCTATTTTGCATTATTTACGCTAGACTTTGTTTAAATCCCGATTGTAACGGCCTTAGCATACACAAATATTCTACAAAAATCCGCTTTATTAAATTCGCTTCGAGTATTTATGAAGAAAACAAAGAAATGTTTTGTATGGACAGTTGGCGGTTGTTTAAATTCAACAAGTAGACGAGCAGAACTTACGGTATTTTCAGTCCCCTGGGCAGGAGAAGAATGTTTGTGGCCTACCTGCTTTTCCTACCTGTACTAGGCGGGAGTATCTAATAGATACTATCTATTTGTTCCATTCAATATATATCGTATTATATCGAGCAACAGTCAAATATACTTTTCTAAGACAGCTTAACCAGCACAAATTTGTAATATATTTATTCGTAATCAGTATATTTAAAAATTGTATATTTTAAACAATTGCACATTAAGTTTTCTAATATTTGGATAATCTCCTCCTATCGATAGTGGGCAGTACTGCACCAATCGCCGCAGCACTGATCCGGTGCTGGACAACGCTCGCCGAGCATCAGGTGGCAACCGTGTTATATATCAGCCTGTTTACACTGCCTGGGCAAGCAAAACAATCCAAAGAAATTAACAAAATCGGCACAAAGTTCAATGTTTTTCGGCGCCTCACACACTTCAATCCATTGGAAAGATAAAGCATAGCGATAAGTATGTAAGTGAAGGTTTCCAGATGCGATTGACATGCACCCCCCAGACCCCAGTTTCGTTCAGTGTAAATGCGCCTGAAATCAGTTGTGAAACAATAACAACAACAACAAAACACAATGTTGTCTTCGTCGTCGCACAACGCAAATTTATTCAAAGACCTTCCGCCACTCTCCGACTCGCTGTAGAGCTAAACACGTTTCGTCTTTGCTTTGCTTGCATGTCCACCTCGCGATGACCCCCAACCACAGGAACTAGAGAGACTGCTGCTGGCCACGACGACGACGACGACGCGAGAGATGGCAGCGATAAAGGTGAGTAGGAGAGGAGTAGCAAACAAAAGAGAGCCTAATCCTAACCATTCCCCCCACCAGAACATCACCCTGGGCATTCTGTATGGCCTGTGGGACAGCATTCGGGGCATGACTCTGGTCTTGCACATCGACGACGAGGTGAATCGCCAGAATGCCGAGCTGGAGCAACGCCAGCTGCGACGCAACGACAAAGATCGGTACGAGCGAGCGCGCAGGTCACCGTCGCCAGTGCCCAGCTCGGCGGCGGCCATGATCCGTGAGGAGTATGCAAAGCAGGCGGAGGAGAATGCCGACGAGCGGAGCCTGCAGAAGATGCTTAGCAAGAAGAATGCCGCCGCCAAGGAGGAACAACCGCAGGGGTAAGTCCCCCATACATGCCTACGTGACGTGCCGACGACTGTTACTAATTTATTGCGCACTTGATTTTTGATTCGATTTGATTTGCAGCGAGAAGAAGATCGCCAAGAAGCTGTTCAAGTGCTGCATGCTCAACGGCGGCTTCACCTGGCTGAGCATCGTCCTCTTCGAGTCGGCGCTACTGCCAACGCTCAAGTTCTGCCTCACCATTTTCTATGGCGCCCAGTCGGAGACGTTGCCCGTTGTCTGGGGCTGGCTACATCCGATTCTGTCGCTGCTCTTTGGCATGATGTGGGTGCTGCCCATCTTTATGCTGTCTAAGATTGTGAGCTCGCTGTGGTTTGCAGATATCGCGAATGCCGCCTACCGCGTGCGAAAGGGGCGGCCGCAATTGATTCCGGGCATTAGCAAGCTGGTGGCCGACTTCCTCTTCAGCATGGTGGTGCAGATGCTGTTCCTGGTGCAGAGCATGCTGGTCAACTTGGTGCCGGTGAAGTATGTGGGCTCCACGCTCTGCTTTGTGCATCTGTGCCTGCTCTACTCGCTGTACTCTTTCGAGTACAAGTGGTTCAATATGGGATGGGAGCTGCATCGACGGCTCACCTACATCGAGAAGAACTGGCCGTATTTCTTTGGCTTTGGCATACCGCTCACCGTGCTGACGAACCTCTCCAGCTCGGTGATTGTTAGCAGCTGCATCTTCTCCATTTTCTTTCCCCTGTTCATACTCAGCGGCAATGAGGCGAAGCCCATTGTGGACACCACGTAAGTGTTTGATAATACAGGCGAGCTTCTTGAAGACAAACGTTTGTGTACCTTTCGTTAAACACAATCGAAATACTTTAGTTAGAAGCTCTCCTGTCTAAACTATAAATAAATGAATACAATTGTCTCTTCCGCGTAGTGAAATTTCGCTGCGCCTCTTCTCACCGGTGGTCTTCATATCGAACCTCTGCTTCGGCGGCAATCCGTGGAGCAAGGCCAACCGGCTGAGTGCCATGCAGCGCCAGCAATTCGAGCTGCAGCAACGCCAGCGTCTGCTCCAGCGCGATGAGCAGCTGCTCAAGCAGCGCAAGCAACAATATGTGCAACAACAGCGTCTGCAGCAGGAGCAGCAGATGCGCCGGGAACGCTCCCATTCGCGGTCCCACACACCGCAGCTGGGTGGGCAGCCGCACCGGTATGCTCAGGCGCCTGTCTTTGATGCCGGTCGGGTGCGCGACTCCTCTGCCTCGTCCACGCACAGCTCCACCTCGCCGAGCATCAGCAGGCCGCCGCCTTATTACGGGAGCGCGCTGCGCGGAGCTGCGCCTCTAGTGCCCACGCCAGTGCCCGGAGCACCAAAAGCGCCGCTCACCCCGCCCGTGATACGCCAGGAGACGGGTCCTGATGACTGGAACTTGTGAGATTTATGCATATACACTCTACGTAGGCTTTAGCATTATATATATATATATACAAATAATTCGATCTGTGTAATGTACGTATCATCTACTACTATCTAACCATCGTGAACTGTCGTAAATTAAGTGAAAACTCTAGGTCTTACGCATAATGACAATGTTCGCTAGTCGAAACCGCCACCACCACCAACACCACCATGAATATATATAGAAACTGTGGCTATATCTGAAATGTGGCTCGCGCAACTGCTGCTGCATAATCGTTTACATGTTTATTTTAGGCTGAGTTTTTTTCTGTTTTAATTTTTGCTCGTAGGGTGCACACTCTCTCTACACTAGAAATTATGTTGCGGGGCGTAAGATCATTAAATGTATGATTAAACGAAAAAGAATAAAAATAATTTTGTACTTTCGTCAAAAACGTTTTTGTTGTCGCTTACTAAAGGGAGGTCGGCTGATATGACGTTATCTGTTATAGTAATCGTTGCGGCGTGTGATTCAGGGAACTATTCGTATCAGAAAGAAGAGTTGTATAATTAATAAGAGGGGGAAAAGGGGACTATAGTTCTAATTATAGTTTATAAGTCTGGAACTGATTTTATTTGTTTATGTTTACCATTTAAGAGAGTTTAATTTCGGATTTCCGATATAAGTTGTCCCTTATTTAGAGTTTAGGTATATTTTGCATTAATTTTACTTTTAATAATTATAAATTATTTATACAAATTTATAATCTTGCTAGATATATTAAATCAACCTTGTCAGATATTCTCTTTAATTTACTACTTTCCTAAAAAGTTTCTTTCCATCTAATCAAAAATTCCCAAATATTATTAAAAATGTTACCCTTCAGTGAATCCCTACATTTATCGCTTTATGTTTATGTGACAATATAACAAGTTCTTCAATAACTTATAATAACCCACGCCCTCTGCCCCCCGCCCACAACAAACCCAATCGCCGCCAATTAACGCCAGAGTTCTCGCACGAACCCACTGAAGCCAGGATGTGGTGTGGTGTTGTGTCTGCCCACCAAATTGATTATCACCAAGGATACCCACATGTGTCCACACATTGTCCGTGTTGAAAGTGAAATTGTCCATGGGTATCCTTTTTGAAAGCGTAATTTCCTGCTCAGTCGCAATTTATTGCTCAGTCTGTGCGGTCAAATTTTTGGTGGAAAGTCCTCGAGATCAATAAGGATATAGGAAACTCCCTATGTGTTAGGTGCAATGATTTGTGTGCAACCAAAGACTGGCAGGGAAAGGTGGCTCCTGGTACTGTTGTGCCTGTTGAGCGGCTGGAATAGGGAGATCGCTGCTCAAACAACCCAGAATATTAATGTTTGTAAGTGAAGAAATTATTGTTTTTAAGGGAAATAGAGGAAAGGGATATGGTTTTCTTGGTTTCTAGCTCTTGGAAAGAGACTTTAAATTTTCGAAATGTTATATTTTCTATAAATTAAAAGAATACTCTTTTTTAATATAATTTATTTGCATTTTTAAGACTTGCATAAGATAAATTGATAGATATTTTACAATTTTAATTAGAAAAAATGTTTATTAAAGTTGCCTTTACTTAACATAGTTAATTTAAACCATTTAAAAAAAAGTAACCAACTATTTACTTGTAATTACTTAATTTATGTATTTAATAAACTATTTAAACCCTTTCTAAAGTTGCTATTTTCCTTCGCTCAGTGTCTAAGTAAACTAATTAGAGAAAAACTATAGATATTGATGATGGTTAGATATCAAAGCTGACTTGGTGTAATTCGTAATGAGTAGTTTGAGACAAGGACAAGTAAACAAATAGCAGGCCACGTAATCCTTTCGTATCCTGTTGGATGCACTTTAACTCCTTCCTCTTTCATCCTCTTTTACATAGTGTTCATTAACGAGGTGGATAACGAACCGGCGGCCAAGGCGGTAAATGTGGTGCTCACCTACTTAAAGAAGAACATCCACCTGGGTTTATCCGTGCAACTGGATTCCATTGAGGCAAACAAAACCGATGCCAAGGTGCTGCTAGAAGCAAGTGAGTTCTCTCTGGGATTTACTTATGACGCCTCTCCTCTGATTTTCAACTATTCCAAGTTTGCAATAAGTATGCCACGAGTATTGAGAAGAAACAAACGCCCCACTTGATCCTGGACACTACCAAGTCAGGCGTCGCATCGGAAACTGTCAAGAGCTTCACCCAGGCTCTAGGCTTGCCCACCATTAGTGCCTCCTATGGCCAGGAGGGTGACCTGAGGCAATGGCGTGATTTGGACGAGACAAAGCAAAAATATCTGCTGCAGGTGATGCCGCCGGCGGATATTATACCCGAGGTAATCCGCAGTATTGTGAGGCGTCTCAACATCACCAATGGTAAGGCTGTGATATTAGTTTCTGTTTAGCGATATTTAATCCTCTTCCTTTGCTAGCTGCTATCCTGTACGATGACACCTTTGTGATGGATCACAAGTACAAGTCCTTGCTGCAGAATATCCAGACCCGTCATGTCATCACTGCCATCGCCAAGGATGGCAAACGAGAGCGCGAGGAACAGATTGAGAAGCTGCGCAATCTGGACATTAATAACTTCTTTATTCTGGGCAATCTGCAGTCCATAAGCATGGTCCTGGAGTCCGTGAAGGCGGCATATTTTGAGCGCAACTTTGCCTGGCACGCCATAACGCAGAGTGAGGGCGAGGTGAGCAGTCAGCGTGATAATGCCACAATTATGTTCCTGAAGCCCATGGCGTATACGCAATTTCGCGATCGTTTGGGTCTGCTGCGTACGACTTACAACCTCAACGAGGAACCGCAGTTGGCATCGGCCTTTTACTTTGATTTGGCTTTGAGGAGTTTCCTTACCATCAAGTGGGTTAATTAATGTATTTAAATCTCCTTAAATTACACCAACTTTTATACAGAGAAATGCTACAATCTGGTGCATGGCCTAAGGACATGGAGTATCTGAACTGTGACGACTTCCAAGGCGGAAATACACCCCAACGCAACCTGGATTTGCGGGAGTACTTCACCAAGGTGTGTGTGTGTGTGTGTGTGTGTGTGTTTTTCCCCCATTTCCGCTCAGCTGTCATAATTATGGTTTGATTACTGGACACATCTCTCTCCCTCCCTCTCCAACAGGTTAGCGAGCCGACATCGTATGGAATGTTCGACCTGGTCACGCAACCCAAGCAGCCCTTCAATGGCTACAGCTATATGAAATTTGAAATGGATATAAACGTGCTCCAGATTCGTGGCGGTAGTTCGGTGAATAGCAAATCGATTGGCACCTGGTCAGCCGGTCTAGACTCACCCATCGTCGTCAAAGACGAGGAGCAGATGAAGAATCTGACCGCTGATACGGTGTATCGTATCTTCACTGTTGTGGTAAGGAAATAGCCAGTGTTTAAGTATTATATATTTACCTATTCACATTCCAGCAAGCCCCCTTTATTATGCGCGATGAGACGGCGCCAAAGGGTTATAAAGGCTACTGCATAGATCTTATCAATGAAATTGCAGCCATTGTCCATTTTGATTACACCATCCAGGAGGTGGAGGATGGCAAGTTTGGCAATATGGACGAGAAGGGTGAATGGAATGGCATTGTCAAGAAGCTGATTGACAAACAGGCGGACATTGGTCTCGGCAGCATGTCCGTGATGGCAGAACGTGAGATTGTCATTGACTTTACTGTACCTTACTACGACTTGGTGGGCATTACCATCATGATGCAGCGTCCCAGCTCGCCCAGTTCGCTGTTTAAGTTCCTCACTGTCCTGGAGACGAATGTGTGGCTGTGCATCCTGGCAGCTTACTTCTTTACCAGCTTTCTCATGTGGGTCTTTGATCGCTGGAGTCCTTATAGTTATCAAAATAACAGGGAGAAGTACAAGGATGATGAAGAGAAGCGAGAGTTTAATCTCAAGGAATGCCTCTGGTTCTGCATGACTTCGTTGACGCCACAAGGTGGCGGCGAGGCACCCAAAAATCTGTCAGGACGCCTTGTGGCCGCCACTTGGTGGTTGTTTGGGTGAGTCTGCAGCCTTCTAAATGAATTCATATATTAAGAGAGTTATTTTCCCTTAAGTTTCATCATCATTGCCTCGTACACCGCCAACTTGGCTGCTTTCTTGACCGTCTCCCGTTTGGATACGCCCGTGGAAAGCCTGGATGACCTGGCCAAGCAATACAAGATCTTATATGCTCCACTCAATGGCTCCTCGGCCATGACTTACTTCGAGCGTATGGCCAATATCGAGCAGATGTTCTATGAGATATGGAAAGATCTTTCCCTTAATGATTCCCTTACCCCATTGGAGCGTTCCAAGCTGGCTGTTTGGGATTATCCCGTTAGCGACAAGTACACCAAGATGTGGCAAGCCATGCAGGAGGCAGCTCTACCAGCAACTTTAGATGAGGCGGTGGCCAGGGTTAGAAACTCAACAGCAGCCACGGGATTCGCTTTTCTGGGCGATGCCACCGATATTCGCTATCTGCAGCTGACCAACTGCGATCTGCAGGTGGTCGGCGAGGAGTTCTCCCGGAAACCCTATGCCATCGCCGTTCAGCAGGGTTCACATCTGAAGGATCAGTTTAATAATGCGTGAGTATTGCTTCGATTTTTATTATACCTTTAAACCATATATTCTTCTATATACTTTAAGCATCCTCACTCTGCTCAACAAACGACAATTGGAGAAGCTCAAGGAGAAGTGGTGGAAGAACGACGAGGCCCAGGCCAAGTGCGAGAAACCCGAGGATCAATCGGATGGCATATCTATCCAAAATATTGGCGGCGTCTTTATTGTTATCTTCGTGGGCATTGGCATGGCCTGCGTCACGCTGGTGTTCGAGTACTGGTGGTACAGATACCGCAAGAATCCCCGGATCATCGACGTGGCCGAGGTCAACGGCGATCGTTTGAATGTCAAGGATCAGCCGGGCAAGCTGGTAGATGGCGTTATCCTGGGCAATTCGGGCGAACGTTTCGAGAAATCAAATGCTGCACTGCGTCCGCGCTTCAACCAGTATCCGGCTACCTTTAAGCCGCGTTTTTAGATCAAAGAAGAGCTCTCCTTGAGTTAAAAAATAAATATTAATATGAATGTGTAGTGAAACGAGAGCACTGGGATGTCTACGTCTAGAAAATAAGGAATTTTGAACACTTTGTGCACGTTTATTCAATTCGAAATAAATGTTTAAAAAAATATTGTTGCATTTTTTAGCCTTGGAAAGTATTCTAATTTTAGTCAGAAGCTTGAAATGCAGAGAACAATTCATTTCCGACCCTATAAATAATATATGTTCTTGTCTTAGCAACAAAAACTAACATAAATTAACTTTCCGGTTTGAAATGAAAGCTTTTTGGCCATGTTATGATATTTAAAAAACTTGAAAGGGGCCAAAAAAATGATAAAAATGTTCAACAATTCATAAATTCATTCATTTTATTTACTAATAGGATATCCAAGGCTTCCCGTATAATATTTAAACTAATATAAGTTGTTTCTACAAATTTCTGTAAATAGCTATATAACATATAACGTATCCGCACTGTTAAAAATCCTACGGCTTTGGTTACAGTTGGCCACACTCATCCAGCGGCTGATAAAACATCTCGGCAACCAAAAAAGTCAACACAATTCCACTGCCACCCGCGCGTTCACAAAGTATTCTTTAGCTCTCCATTAACCAAGATGGGCGACAGCTCGGACGAGGAGTTCCTGGGCACCGACTGGCTGCCGTACAGCGCGCGCTCCGAATGGGCCGACGTAGAGCCGCTGGCGCAGGATGACGGTACCAATCCGGTGGTTTCCATTGCCTACAGCCAGATGTGTGAGTAATGCTCAGGGCCGGGTTTTATCTTTCCCACTTACATATATATACCATATATTTGCAGTCCGCGAGGTGTTCGACTATATGCGTGCGGTGATTGCGCGTGGCGAGAAGACGCAACGCGCTCTGGACCTCACCACGGATGCCCTGCGCTTGAACCCGGCCAACTATACGGTCTGGCAGTACAGACGTGACATTCTGCGGGAACTGAAGGCCGATCTGAACGCTGAGCTGGACTATCTAAGCGAAGTAATTGGCCAGAATGCCAAGAACTATCAGGTGTGGCACCATCGGCGCGTCATTGTCGAGATGCTTAACGATCCCAGCAACGAGCTGGAGCTCACGGAGAACGCTTTGGTTAATGATGGCGATGCCAAGAATTACCATGCCTGGCAGCATCGTCAGTGGGCCATACGCACCTTCAAGTGAGTGGAATTTGAATTCTGTTTTCCTTTTAAATTTAAACCCTGGAATTACAGCCTCTATGACGACGAACTGAACTTTGTGGACCGTTTGATTTGCGAGGATCAACGCAACAATTCGGCCTGGAACCAGCGTTTCTTTGTGATCAAGCATTTTGGCTTCACGCCGGATCTAATCCAGCGGGAGCTCACCTACGCGATGAATCGGATTCGCATTATTAAGAACAACGAGAGTGCCTGGAACTATCTGGTCGGTGTGATGCGGCAGGGTGTCAAAGGCCTAGGACTGAGCAGCTACCCGGAGGTTGTGGCCTTCGTGGAGGAGATTTACCAGGCTGGCAACCGATCCCCCTATTTGCTGGCCTTCCTCGTCGATTTGTATCAGGAGCAGGCGCTGCAACAGAAGGTCAGCGAAAGCGATCAGATGGCCCGCAAGGTCTACGGTCTGTGCGAGGAGATGGCCACCAAGCACGATGTTATTCGTCGTAAGTACTGGCAGTATGTGGCGACCCATTTGAAGAATCAGCTGAACAAGGCCGCCGAGCAGCAGCAGTTGTAGGTCCCAGTTCCAGCATTTTTGCTTAGTTTTAAGTCCACATACGACGTACATAGGCCTTCTTTATACATAAATAAAAATAATTTATCATAAATACACTGTGTTGCAATGGCAGCCCTAGACATTGCCACATGAATTTCTGGAGTCAGGTGTGGGCGTCGTCAGTCAGTCTTTGTGTTTGCCGCATCTGTCGCTCTTTGTTTATCTAAGTGAGCAGCAATGTTTGTACACGTAAATTTCATTAACAATCAACAGATAACTTTAGCGCAGTGTGCGCTCTCCACTAGAAGCGGAGGCCAACCAACATCGTAATTTATGGAAATAATTTAATACTAGGGCTTAGGAAGAGCTTCTTTTGTGTATTGTGTACAAATAATTATCTGGGAAGAGCACTTATTTATCTTACCAGTTTTACTAATCATCAATCATCATTCATTAATAAGAATCTAATGATCCATAATGGAATTTAAGTTAATCCAGAACATCTGTGATTCGCACATCTATTTAGTCCAAATTGAATGAAAACTCATAGATTTAAAACACAAACAAAAATAATTAAATAATTATAAGATTGTAATTTTCCCCCTTAACTATCTCCCTCGCTTGCAAACTTTATTTATTGTTATTTTATTCCACGAGAGATTATAGGAAGAACCTTCAGTTGCTGTCTCAATATTATTATTTATTTAAACTTGCTTCATTCAGTTTTTTGTGTTTTATTTTTTTGTTTCTCAATCGTTTTTTTTGTTGTTTTTCTTTTTAGTTTCGAGTACATACAATATAGCAGTTGTAATATATAACTTTTTTCATTAAATTTGATTTTCTTTTGCATATACATATTTTGAGATTCGGTTTTTGCATTGTTTTTATAATAGAAAAACTCCACAGAAGACACAAGAGTCATCATTTATGGGAGAGAGAGTTGGGTTTTCCGGGAAAGTTGGGAAATTATGTACTTAAAATGAAGCAGAAGACATCTTTGGCGTGTTTCATTTTGTTGTTACTTTTTGTTTTGTTAGTTTTTGTTTTCAGATCAGCTAAATAGGAGCAAAAATCATTGAGTACTCGTGATTTGCATAGTTTAATAAAATTTCGTAATAATAAAATATATATATATTTATTTGTTGGATTTTTGTTTGGTTTTTGCTTCTTTTTGGATTTTTTTCTTGGGGTATATGTATATATATAAATTTGAAAAAGCCTATAAATCCAAAAGTAGTTTAAAATCAAAGCACTTCGTTTGGGTCATCGAAAGTAATTTCATAATGTTACTTGAAAAAAATATATATGTTTTTTTTTTATGTGGTATTCGGAAACGGAGAGGAATATATAGTGTGTGTGTGCAAAGCTCTGTTCCATGGCCCAAGCGAGATTGATTCGAAAATTATCTTCCTGTTCAGAGGAGAGCCAGAATAGAGAAGTAGTTTTGTGTGATTCTTTTGTTTAACAATTTGATATATAGAGTTTAATATTTATAATAGTTTTTTTTTAGTATTTTTGTTTTTCTTTAATAAATTGATGCGTTCCTTGGGTCTGCTGTTGGTTTGTGTTACTTGTTCAGTTTTTTTGTAAAAGCATTCTTAGCAAAAAATTAAAATTTCTCTGTTCTTCGGTTCTCTCTGTATTTGTTCCGGGTTACCATTTTTCACTTTTCATTTAAAAATTTTCGGACTTCAGCGCCTTCTTCATGATCGACTTAATAATCATTTCCCCCCTGTTATTGTTTAGTGCTTGACATCGAATCCTACATATATATATATAATCAAATACCCATATAAAATAAATCCCTTGATTCCGGCCGAAATTCACGTGTCACGGATCGACGCCGTTGCGTTCTGAGTGAGGAAGCTTCATATACCATCTATAAATATACTCGTACAGTTTCTCCTTGGTTTTTTTGTTTGTTTCTTTTTATGTTAATATAATTTTGTTTAAAAAATCAACGCCACTTGTTGTGTGCCTTGTCCTGTCTGCCTTACTTCCTTCCTGTCCTAAAGAGTCCTAAGGGGTGCTTACAGCTTTAAGCATAAGTTTAGCGTAGGCGTAACGCTCCGATCGATCTCTATCCACCTTCCATCTCTATGTCCTTGTGGTGCATCCTGGCCTACTTGTCCTCGCCGATGCCCTCGTCGGTCGTGGTCTTGCGCTCCCTCGCCTCATCCCCGCTGATATCACATTTTTCAGCCAACATATCCTCGATGCCCTCGTCCACCGTCTGGCTCTCGCCGGGCACATGCTTGCGCGCCAGCTTGGTCACCACCACACACTCGCCCTGCGGCAGCGGCGGAAACTTGCCATAGGCCGTGTTCCCAATTGTACCCACAGTGCTGTCCTCATAACAGTCCGGCGTCATCCGCACCCGGCATGTCTCAAAGGCCTTCTCGTAGCCCAGCTTGGTATAGAGATTACGAGACGCATCGTTTCCTGGACGTATCACAACGAAGGGCGTGTAGCCGCGCTCGATCACTAGCTGGGTCAATGACTTGGCCAGCCGGATGCCATAGCTACAAAAAGATGAAGGATTAGTTGTTTTTTTTTTTTTTGCCTTTAAGTGAATACTTACCCCATTCGCCTAAAGTCTGGACGTGTTTGCATTGAGAACATGGCGCCGTAGTAGGAGTGAACCATCCAGGCGGCTAGCTCACCGGTGTCCTTGCGAAAGATGCCCAAACCGGGCAGCTTGCGGACAAGGATATCAAACAGCTGGACGCACTCGATTTCATTGGCAGGATATAGATCGTGGATGCCATGGACATTGTCCAGTGTCAGCAGTCGCATCTCCGCATCCTCCGGCAGCGGTTCCAGCTCCAGATCGGCGTTCAGCTTGTTGCACACATAGATATCACCACTGAGTCGTTCCATCACACCGAACTTGGAGTAGAAGTCATCCAGGCGATTCATAATGGCGATGTGCGTAAAGTTCAGGTACATAGGCTTCTGCCAATCTATAAGTACATCTTCGGTGCGCATCATATCGACATGCTCGATGTGTGCGGATGGACAAAATATGCCAAGCGTTTGGTATATATTGTTGTGCGGCTACAAATTTAATTATTAATTAATAAATATATTTTTGGAAGTAAAGATATTTGGTATTAGATACTTACCGCAAGCGTGCATCCTGGAAAATGGAGAATTATCGGTTTGTCGGGCCAATCTTTAGCAACATAAAACTTGAAATCCCAAATACGATCATTCAGGTACGTTTTTATGGTTTGATGAAACTGTAAAATGAAGATTAAATGTAATATTTCATTATAAATATATTATTAGATATTATTCTCATCAAAATGATAAACTTAATGGAAAATTAAATATAAAAAACCCTAAAAACTATTTTTAATTGTCTTTTCTTTGTAATAATTAATTTAAATTTTTCACAATTAATCTAAAGATTTACCCTTTAATTATCCCTAAGTACTTTCCATATATAACAATTATAAAACGCTTTTCACAACATTTTCCCAGCCGTTTGGCTTTGCATTTTCCGAGCTGTTTGGTAAACGCCCCAAAAAAGAAAAAGTTTGCCTCGCTAAAAATCGAAACTTTTGGCCAACTCCAATGGTGGCCAAATCCTTGAGGCCGGTGCCAAGCCGAAACTCCACCCCGGCCTTCCTTCCTCCCCTCCATTGACAAAAGCAAAAGAAGCACGTGATGTGCCGAGCGGTGGGAAGGGGAGAGGGAATGGCATTAAAAATTGAACAAAAATACAAGTGTAAATAGCGAAAACAGGTCAACAGAAAAATGCGAGCCCGGCCTGGCAGAGGGTTTGAGATTGCATGACTTGTGGTCTCGGCAACGCCTTCTGAATGCCAAGCTCCTCCATGGGGGGGAAATGCAGGTAATTGTTGGTAAATTATCTGAGAACTGGGCGTGGCTGTGGCGTTTGAGTTTAAGTCTGAACTTCCCCAAAAATTAAATAAAATATTTAAGAGAAAACGGGATTAATACGCACCTTTAATGATTCCGGCAAATAGCGTTCTAAAGTTACCAAAATTTCTGGAAGCTCTGATTCATGCACCAAACGAAAGTGTTTACCTTCAGGAATGATTTCCATTTCTGTAATGAGAAGTAAATGTAGGTGAAACTTTAGTTTTCTATTTTTCATTATTTCTGTTTATAGATATTCCCTATATGACAATTTTCCGGCTTTTTCAAGGCTGTAGTCGCCCAACCGAAGGTGAGAATGAAAATTCAGAAAAGTAAGAGTGAAAGGGAAACCGGGAGAGTGCACACACGTTCGGATGTTGAAGATGCTCTGCCGCAAATGGCTCGAAAGGAATATGTGAATCGGGATTTCCTGCAACCAAACATCCACAGTTATTGGCCCAAAGCTGCTTAGCCATGCAAATTGCTTGTGCATCGGAAGGACATCGGCAAATTGAGCCAAATTAGCAGGTGAGTGCAATGCCAAAACAGGTAATCACCATCAAAATTTGTCCAATAATCAATTTAATGCGATTAACTTGAATTTAGCTCAATTACTGTCGGTATTTGATGACAAGATTGGCTTCAACTTAATTGGTTTTTGGGGATTTTACAGCTACAGATAATCCTTGAATTTCGTTTACAATAAAAATGGAAACCTTGCTGCACTTTATACAAATAATAGTTATTAATCGGGTCTAAAAGTTTAAGTGGCCTTGATTTATTATCTTAATTCCGCAATATTTTCTGACTTAATTTGTGTTTTTATTTTGCTCGTTCTTGTTTTTGCTCTGCATTTTGATTGATGGCCATTGTGATTGATTGACGATTGCGCCAAATATCATTATCCTTCACTCGTCCATGGCATGTGCCATTCCACTCCTCTTGGTGGTGGGGCACCAGGGGTTACTATGACTATTTATTGCAGTTATTTGTTCGCTATGCCGCCCAAAGCGAACGTAATAATGGCGCACATGCTGGTTGGAATTAGTATTAGTCATGTTGTACATAACCCAAGGTGGAATGGGGCAGGACTTGAGCATGGAGGAGGGGGATGTAGTGGAGGAGGACTAGACTACTGGCCAAGATATGCCACGTATCCTCATCACGTCTGCGACGGCTCAGACGGTGCTATGTAACACACTTAAATGTCTTTTGGGAAAACAAAATCAATATCAGACATAAGTATTTGCTATTCCTGTTAACAAGAGGGCATTATTCATTGTGCACGGGAAAAAAATATATACTAAAGTTAATTAATTATAAGAAATAGATGAAGAGATTTTTAATCGGGGTTCTAAAAGTAATTAGAAATAAAAACAATAACTTATAAATAGAATTTGAGGCATTTATCTTTGTTTAAAGTTCCCAGAAGTGTCCAAAGTTATAATTACAATATATTGGAACTCTAATATCCTTTTTAGTTACCAATTTCTTTGTGTGCAACTTCTGTGACAAGAAATATGGAAGGTGGGCGAGCTCTACAGAGGAGTGTGGCTCTGATATGACAGCTCTGTTTATTTTATGGATAAAAATACCGTTGACATTTCACAGCTACACCCCCCCTGAGGGTTGAAACGTAGACGTGCAGACACCACAGGTGCCGTGGCTGCCCAAAGAATGTCCCAGTCGGAATCGTCGTATTCACAGCAGTCCTATTCCCGGACCCGAACCCGAACCCTATTGCCGCCCACTCCGTGTCCCTTTCCGCCCTCCTCTACCTGTGGCATGCTATCGCACTTGCCAGCCAATTTATTTCGGTTACGTTTGTGTTTTTTTTTCGGCCTAATTATTGAGTTGCCATATGGCTGCGATGCGTTAAATTTTAATACCCTTGGCCGGAAGGGCATCATGAATTGGTCATGAGCTGGCATCCCTTGAATGCGATATACAGAACGGAATTGAGGTAATACGTGCAGAATGCCAAAGGAGGCGGGGCTGGAGGGCAGGCACAATTTTGCGGAATTCCAGGAACAAGGAATTTGCGAACAAAGGAGCAAACGAAAATAATGCAAGCAAAGAACTTGAATGAATGACTGAAGGCCCAGGAGTTTCAGGTAGCTTGCAGACATTAAAAGGAATATATGTGGAAAGAAGAGCATTTAAAAGGAATGGATAATATAGGGATCTGGAGGGATCAGCCAAGGAATTCCTGCTAAGGATCAATGACATTTGAAACGAAAAGAATTCTGGCTAAAAAAAAATATATAAAGAAAGGATCAATGGAAGGCAAATTGTGATTACAGGCGGCCATGAACTCGTTAAGGAATAAGAGATTAATAAATACATTATGGCCGGGGAAAGTACACAATATATTTAATGGGAATATAAACATAAGAAATATGGGAAATGCGAATTTAATTAACATAAAGAGTGTGGTATTGAGGAGAAATATGTTACAGGAAAATCTTTGGAAAATTGCTTTATAAATAACAATTTTAATATTGTGATTTTATAAAGCATTAAACAAAATATCTCGAAAGGGAAAGTACCAAAAATTTTAAAAATTTTATAGGGTGCATATATAGCCACCCGATGACAAATGTCTAGAGATCTTTTTGCTGATTGCAGGCGCTGGTTTTTGGGGCGCATCCACGCTAATTGACATGCACATGTGCATTTTCGGGAATGGCGCGCAGAAAAGTTAGCGACATTTTCTCAATTAAATCAAGAAAATCGGAAAAATCTGCAACACAGACACACTTACAAAAAATATTAATTCCGTTGACCTTGTGTGAATTTGTGGCTGCCTCCGCTGCGGTTTCTGCTGTCGGTGTGGTGCGGCTTCTTCCTCTTATTTTGCGTTTTTTTTTCGTCTTTATCCTTGAGGCGTGTCAGCTTTGCGTGCGCGATATATTTATTTTATTTTCTATATTTTTATGCTCACCGATTTATTCGTTATTTATGCTTCGAAATTTATTAAATAAATTGTTTTCGGTTTTGTTTTGAGTTATGTTTTCTTTTGTTTTTGGTTTTTTTTTTGAAAAAGTGCAGTATGAAAATAATTGTTGTTTGGTTTTTATAAATTTATGTTTTTTATAGGCAAATCACAGATGTCTTCATTAGAAAATTTAGTTATTTTAGTTTAATATTTGTTTTTGTTTTTGTTTGATAGTTTTTCCTATTTATTTTGTTTTTCTTCTTGGGTTTTCTTTTCTGGAATTGGCTTGTGGTGCTTCAGTTTTTTCTCGATTTACTTTGCTGCTTTGGTTAGGCCTTTTTTGAATGGAGATGTCGGCAGGCTTTTGAGAGCGATTGATTATTTCTCGGCTGCGATTGATTATTGGGGTGAGCCTAACTCGATGGACGCTACTGTGTTGTGGCAACAGCCTCTTCCTGAATACAGTTAGCACTGCGGCTGCTGATGCTGCTGCTCTCTTCGTCGCTTCTTCCCTGTCTCTCCGGGTCGGTCGCTTGCCCCCGTTGCACCTCCACACTGATGGCCTAACCAGGCGGCGTCTCTTCGCTTTTTAAGCTTAAGCTTAGCTCGGCTGCTGCTCTTGTCCAGGCGATTCTGCTGCGTGCGTTTTGCTGTGTGTGTGTGTGTGAGTGTGTGTGCTAGCCCAGCAACATGGCGACCGGAGGGGGGCGGCGTGGATTGGGGCTGAAGGGGGTGTTTGGAGTTTTGCAGTCGATTATTATTCTCGCTGGTTCTTTATCGCTTTCGATTCGCGGCGCGGGTCTATCGCTGCAATTTGTGGCTTTTAACCTAGCATTGATTTTCCTGCTGCGGCCTGGCCTGATTTGCTGCAGTGCATATGTGTGGTCTATGCCTGTGCCTGGGAGTCCTGGCGGCGGCGCCTGTCCCGAATTTCGCACTTGGTGTTATTTTTCTGTGGATTCACTCCTACGTTTTCTGGTTTCTGTGTTTCTCTGCTTTCTTGTTTTTGTTTTTTTTTTCTTTTTTGGCCAGCCAGCCAAGGACACTCACGCACACAGACACACACACGCACACCCACGGGACAGTTCACGCACCGTGGAATTGAGTTTCCTCGTCTCGAGTTCGACTAATTCGATTGCGGCTGCTGGATTTGGGTAACTTTCTGCATCCACCGAGTCCGGATTTGTTTGTGGCTGCTGATGCTGCTGCTGCTACGGCTGATGTTGTTGTTCCTGCTCCAATTCGCTGCCTTGGATGGTTTTTCTCGGGCTGTGGTGCTGCTGCGGCTGACTGGGAAACCGAACTGAACTGACTGACTGACGACAACGAACTGATTTCGCGGCCCAAGGAGCCGCAGCAATGAAGGCAGCAGCAGATGTTGCTGTTTTTCGCAGCAGCCTGTTGTTGTTGCTGCCACAGTGGGATGACTGCAGGGCAGAAGGTTCGAGTTGAATCTTTAAAGTCCAAAGGGGTAATGTTTACCTGAATCGATGTAAAAAATGTTAAGATTATAGTTGTTGCATTTAAATATATAGATTTAACTACATTTTTTTGCATTTTGCATTTAAAAATATAGATTTAAATCAGCGGTCGGCACGGCCCTATCAATTTAGAATAGGAAACTGACCAGCGGCAGCGCTGCCGGCACACCGACAGTGTAAACACTGCATCAGTGCTGTTAGGTAGACTGCTCTAGCGGAAAATAGCTATTTTTATAGTAATAGCTATTGGTTTTGCATAGAAAACCAAATGCTAGCTATACTATAAAATAGTTATATTTTCATATCTGGCCATACAAGTCGGTTTAGTCACTCACACATATGCAATTTTGGATTGCATATGTGATAGTGCCGACCACTGATTTAAATACAGTTTTTTTTTTACAGAAGATAATTCTGTCATTTTTACTGCACTTAAAATGGAAAAATATCCTATTAGGCTACAAGCTTAAGGAGAATTTTTGGGTTCTGATAATTATTTATTTCGGAATTATAAAAACCATTAAGATTATTTTATATTTATTTTATAATGTAAATTTATAGAAAAATTCATTGTTCTACAATGGGAATACTATTCTCGAAAATACCAGCAGGTTAAGCAACCAATCTCCTTTGATTAACCCACTGTGCACCGCTTGCAAATTCGAGAACGAAGGCAACTTGCAACGTGGCAGAGACGTCGTCATTTTTCGCCTTCGTGGATTCGTTCCGCTCTCTCATGCGGGTGGAAAGGTGCTGGCTGCTCATTCTCTCTTTGGTGCACTTGCAAAAATTAATTGCAATTAAGGCAAAACAGCTGGTCATTATTCGGCATGGTAATGAGTAAATGTTTCAATTTCTTTAATTGGAAATAGGGAAGTTTTCTGAAACATATTTTAGTGGCAGTTCATGCGTTGACTCATTACTGTATCAGTCTAAAGTTAAATAATTAAAATTTTGCGGCGCCTTGAAGTATGCAATACATTTTGATGGCTCCAAGAATCCTTTTTATTTCAAGTTTGTTGCACTAGAAACCTCTTGTTTTGTACATAAACACTACCTTTTTGTTGACTCCTTTTTGATCCTTGCAGTTTCTTGCCGTGTATTCGCTCTTTGTTTTTGCTCGTCCTCTTTCTGTTTACCTCCCAACTGACGCCTTGCAATTGTGTTCGTACTCACACACATGTTGCCATCCCCATCGGACAGGCTCTCTCATCCTTTGGGAGAAATGCGAGAGCGAGCGAGAGCACGCGAGTGGCAGGCGAAATGCCGACCGTTCGACTCACTCCGACTCCTTGCTGGATCAGGAGTTAAGTTTGTTTCTGGCTCTGGCTTTTGTTTTGCACGTTGCCCAGCGTAACGTAACTGTACACCGGAGCAGCGTGGATATTCGTGCTGGATTGGGATGCGTTTTCAAAACACATTAGGACAACGAAACCGCACACCAAAGCGCCAAGGCAGCAAAGAAGCAAATAAATGGGGAAAATGGCCACGGCGTCAGCGCAATACGTATACGATACGCCACGTAGCGCCGACACTTTCGGAGCACGTGTCATCAAAGCCGGCACTCTCCAGCTCTCCATTATCCTTACTCCCTCTCATTCTCTCTTTCAGTGTCTCTCTCTCTCTCTTAGAGCGGCCTGTTGTTCTTGCTTTGTTTACGCCGCTCAGCTGTGAGGACGAAAAGCCGTTGGTGCCGCAAAAAATCCATTTTAATCGCCATAATTTGGACTGATATGTGTATGGTGCTTCCCATTTCCCAATTCCTATTCCCCCATCCAAACCGAATCCGGCGGACTTGACCGGAAAAGTTCTGGCGGCCCCAAGGTCGCCGCCTCCCAACGTTAGTGAGTGTGCAATTGACATTTTTATTGGCATTAAGTGGTGCAGGGACAAGTTTCGGTTTCAGTTGTACTAGTACTTCCAGTTCCAGTAATTAAAGCAGACATGAAGACGCGAACAAAACAAGGATAACAAGTTAAGACCATACGATACTCTCTCCTTGCAAAAATGTTAGCATACTTTTTGGTGCTGTGTGTTTATATGTTTGAAGATAATGCCTATTTTTATATAACTTTTGTAGGAATGATCTGATTTTTGCTATTTGGGTAAAATATAAAACTGAAAGATATATTCTTAAAACAGAAATCTCTAACTTAAAAGCTTTTGTTGTTTTTTGAGCCAGAACTCAAGGTAAACATTTTTAACCCACTTGATCTCAAAAAGTTTTTTGAATTTTATCCTTCGCATACACTTCAACGAATACAAGATACCCTTTTCCATATCCTACAAATTCCACATATAAAAACACGCCCTGAGTGTTTTTGGGGTGTTGGAATTGTTCGGAGGTCCTTAGTTTGTGTCTGTGTGTTGCATTCGAGTTGCGACTTTTGCGCCATGCCAGGACATGCATCATGAATCACGCAAATTCCAAGCACGCAAAGACAATGACGCCAGCCCCTTTCGTCCCTTTTCGCACCACTCGCTGGGTGTCGAGGACGCATAACTCCGGGGTTTGTAATCCATAGTCGTCATCGCCAAACTATAGTTATAATAGATACAGCAGTTACAATAGCTAGTTACCACCCCGCCCCCCGTCTTCAATTCCTTGGCATTTCCAAGGAAACTTTGCTCGTAAAAGCGAGAAAAACTGTTAGCTTTCATGCCGTCTATCGGGGTCTATGGCATTTAGTCAGGTGCCCTGATGGATCCGTCGTCCGGGAGCCCGGATCCCCAGAAGTGAATTGAGGAGGTGCCGACAGCCATTTGACAGTAGTAAAACTCTGTCATTGGGGGCATTTATTAAAATTTATATGCAACCGAAACTGGGAACTGTGGAACTGGACAACAGCAGACAGATAAGCACTGCACGGAAATGGGGATAACAATAACCATTCGATGTAAACAATAGCTATCAATGTGGGGATTTTATTGCCTAAATGAGTTAAGCGTGGAATAGAAAATAAATCCGCAACAATTTGTCATTTGTATGCGCACACAAAGAAGGGATCATGCGTGACATAATCTTATAAATAATTAAAATATATAACTTGGAAACCTTTATTAAATGTGCGAATTTAAATATTAATTTTAAAGTTACAAATATGGTAAACAATTAAGTAATTTTTTTTTTTGATTTCTAATTAGTTTCTCAGAAATTTCTTTGTCCTTCGAACGGCAAAAGCCTTGAAATCTCTCCTTAATAATTTTAAAAAATAAGAATTCAATAAAATTGAGTCCTTGTTTCTCCCAGTGCCCTAAAGTTTGGGGGGCTTTCCTCGAATTGCGGTGTTGACAAACTGCTCGAAGAGTTTTTGGCTTCGACGGCTTTTTTGCCTTCACTTTGGCGACTCGGCGACTCGTCCTTGGCATGAAGTTCGCTGCTGCTGGCCTGGCCTTTAATTAGCTTTTCTGGGATTACTCATACGACCCAGGGTCTGGGCGGAAGGGACGGAGGATAAAGTGGAGCCATTGTTTCAGCTTTGGCATGCGGATGTGGCCTGGTGGCTGGTCAAACGTGCATGTCTGGCACGTGTTCGGTGTGCGGCGGGTTAAAGTTAAGGCAAGCGAGCGGACTTAATGTCAGGGTCAATGCAGGGGCCCTTGCATGTGTGCTATGGCCAATTCGTTGGATTGGCCCCCATATTTGAGGTATATATGTACGTGTATAATGCATGCGGACACGTTGCATAAATCAAAATACTATGAAAATAAAGGGGAGAGACAATGGTTCAGTTTACAATGTAATGTTTTTTGTTGCCCGACCGAGATAGGATATACAATATTTATTCAAAAGCAATTGGCCGGGCGCTTCTGTCGCCGACAGCTGCACGCTGGGGACACTTTTGACGCACACACGTGGCCGCCACAACACTCACATAATGGATTACATATATATTTGTATGTACGTATGTCTATATAAATATATTCAGAGAATGACGGTGGCCTTGCCCTTAGCAATTAGAGTTATTTTCATTTACATTTTGGGGGACATGTAAGGGACACTGCAGATTGCCCACAAATGGCTCAAAAGCAGGTGAGAATGAATAATACAGGTGCATCGTAAGTGCATTACTAATGCTTGGCTTGCCGGCAAGATCATATTTTTGATTTTTTTCTCAAAACCTTAAACTTGATTGTACTAACTATTTGTGTTTTATTTGAGTTTTACCATATTTATTTGTAAAGTTGTGCTTTTATATTTTAATAGTTTTATTTCTTTAAATTAATTGAGTTAAATATAAAAACAATATTTCTAACAATGAAGTAAACCAAAATATGTAAAAGTAACGTACTTTTTAGTGACATAGCAGTCAGGATATATTTGAAATATTTTCCGCACATCGTTTAGTATTTTCACATTTCTTTTAATTTATCGATATATATTGGTGTTTTGATATATTATTAAAATAATAACAACAATTAAATCCGGCGAAATAATTGGCAATGTCTGTTTTTAAGCCAAAATTTCTAAAACCAGACACAGACGATGCCATTTCGGATAGTGTGGGCGGTGAGCAACAGTCCTCAGCCTTCGTTTTCAATGCGAACCACAATCTGGGCCTGGTGGAGCAGGTAAACAATAGCATTTAAACATTTTTGTGAAATTAACATAAAAAGAACCATTTATTTTCAGCGGGAGCGCTTGCCCATAAGACAGTACCGGGACCAGATCTTATACTGCCTGGAGAAGCACCAGGTGGTGATCCTGGTGGGCGAGACGGGCAGGTGAGATGCAAGTTGCCAAATGTCAAGAGAATATTCTTTAATTTGTTGTTTTTGTGGTCTTTCCAGTGGCAAGAGCACTCAAGTACCACAGTACTTGTACGAATGGGGCTGGTACACGAAAGGCTTGATTGGCATCACCGAACCACGACGTGTGTCCACTGTAAGCACTCCTCTTTGTCCACAGAATACCTCTTACTTAATACCAATCTTCTCCAGGTAACTCTGGCTAATCGCGTGGCTCAGGAACGAGGCGAACTCGTTGGGGACACTGTGGGCTATGTCGTTCGCTTTCTGGAACGGATTACCGCAGAGACCAAGATCAAATTCATGACCGAGGGCATTCTGCTGCGCGAACTTCTCGCCGATCCCCTGCTCACCCAGTACGGAGTCATCATTGTGGACGAGGCCCATGAGCGTAATATGCTCACCGACATGGTTCTTGGACTACTCAAGAAGATCCTACGCAAGCGAAGCAGCCTCAAGCTCATCATCTCGTCGGCCACCATTGACGCAGGCTTCTTCAGTGAATTTTTCAGCTGGCCAGGATCGGGAGAAGTGAGCGTGAAGCTCAGCATCGAGGGACGCATGCATGCTGTGACCAATTTCTACCTCAACGAACCCTGCGCCGACTATGTCAAGGAAACCGTGGAAACGGTATGGAAGTTGCACCAAAAGGAGCCGCCAGGCGACATCCTGGCCTTTCTAACCGGCCAGGAGGAAGTTCTGGAGGCCCTTGATCTCCTCCGCGAATATATAGCCAGCTCGGAGCAGCAGAACCTCAAAGTGCTGCCCATGTATGGCAGCATGTCAAGCACGGATCAGCTGGCAGTGTTTTTCACACCGCCCAAGGGAGTGCGCAAAGTGGTTCTAGCCACGAACATAGCGGAGACCTCCATTACCATTCCAGGCATCGTATATGTCATCGATTGTGGCTATGTCAAAGTGAAGTGGTACAATCCCAAGACCTGCAGTGACAGCCTGGTCGTAGTGCCGGTGAGCAAGGCCTCAGCGGTACAGAGAGCAGGAAGAGCGGGTCGTATGCGACCCGGAAAGGTGTATCGGCTGTACACCAAGGCGGATTATGAGGCCTTGGCTCCGCGACAGCCACCAGAGATGCGGCGTAGCGAGATGAGCGGTGCTGTGCTACAGTTGAAGGCTCTGGGCATTGCCAATATACTCCGCTTCGATTTCCCATCGCCACCGCCAGCACAGAACCTTCTCTCCGCCCTGGAGACACTCTTCGCTCTGGATGCCATCAATGAGCAAGGGAATCTGACCAAGCCTGTTGGTTATCTGCTTGCTGAGCTGCCCTTCAGCGCCATGCTCTCGAAGATGCTCTTCGTATCTGGCCAAATGGGCTGCTCTGAGGAGATTATCACCATCATTGCCATGCTCCAAGTGCAGTCTGTCTTCTCGCGTCCCGTTTCGGCTGTGGCTCAGCAAAGCGGACGGATAGCCCATCGACATTTCGAGGTGGCCGAGGGAGACTTCATCACGCTGCTCAACGTCTTCACCGGTTTCGTGGAGGAGGGCATGACCAAGGAGTTTTGCGGCCAGTACTATCTCATCTACAGAAACATGAAGCGAGCTTATGAGCTAAGGGAGCAGCTGGTCACGTTGGCGCGCAAGAAGTACGGCATTCCAATCTTCTCGTGCAAGGGCGACGTGGAAACATTGTGCAAATGCATCACCGCGGGCTTCTTCACCCAAGTGGCATATCTGCATCACTCTGGAGTCTACAGGCAGATCAGTAGCGGCACCGAGTTGTCCATCCATCCCAATTCCACGCTGTACACGTTGCCCCAGGCCCAGTATGTGGTCTATGGGGAGCTGCTGCAAACAACGAAGCTATTTATGAACCAGGTGACGGTGATCAAGCGTGAATGGCTGACGGAACTGGCTCCGCATTACTACCAGCAGACCACGGTGCGGGATTAGCAGGAAAGGAAAGGAGACTTACTGTAACAGAGTGAGTTTTTAATGACCATTGCCATTCTTTTAAATTTAGTTTAACTTTTATATATAAACGCCTCTGGAAAAGAACTTATTAACTAGAATTTTTTAAACTATGCTTGCAGATCTATCCAGCAGCAACGCGACCACGTCCCTGGAACAACATCATAGACTCCGGACCTCGGATAACCCGCGACATAAGCTCCCAGCACATTTTGGCGGGCAAAAGACTGAAACAGGAAGGAAAACCATGGACTTACAAAACGGATAAGAAGCTATTTAGGACTACTCACCATTTAAGAGGCGTCAGCAGGCGAATAGAGTTTGGCAGAACGCACCACACCTCGTTGCAGCGGACAGCATTTTCGATGCGATCCGCCACATACTGAGGCTCCAGCATGGGCATCATGCGCGGACGAACTCCGGAAAACATGCCCGTATTGATGTAATACGGACAGATCAGACTCATCTGGATTTGATCATAGCCATGAGCCTTCAAATCCGTTAAAAGGCTCTCATGAAAGCCAATGCAAGCATATTTGGTGGCTGCATAGTCGCTGCAACCATAGGTGCCCAGCATTCCCGTGACCGAGCCCACGGTGACTATGTGACCGCGATTATTCCGCATCATGTGGGGCAGGAAAGCCTTCACTGTCCAGTAATGCGAGATGATGTTGATGTTGTACGTATTCTGGATCACTCGATCATGCAGCTCCCAGAAGGGCTTGCAGCAAACAATGCCTGCATTGTTTATCAGTATATCAACGGGTCCCACATCAGCTGTCACCTGGCTGGCCCGCTGGTAGACCTGCTCTCGATCCGAGATGTCCACCACATAGCCCTTGCAGTTGTCGTAGCCATGTTTGGCCAACAGATCCACGGTTGTTTTGATGGCTGCACGAAAAATTATTGTCAAATCGAGCTAATCAAAATTGTAAATGTAACAGCTTTCACTCGTTGCTGGACAGGGGTTTCTTGACCCGCTGTGCAGAAGCTGTGACCAGGCACTTAGCATGGTGGTGCGAAGTGGAAGTGGAAGACGAAGACGAAGCCTTACCTTCTTGATTGATATCCCAGATGACAATGCGGGCTTGTAGTCGTGCAAAGTTTAGGGCTATCAAGCGACCAACACCACCGCCGCCGCCGGTGATGAGCACCACCTGACCGGATATGTTCTGTGGACAATTGAAAGTGAAATGGGGTTTAGTTAGGGGTTTGTTTAATGTATTTTGAAAACTGATAAGTTTCTTTTATACAATAATGTAATTAGGAATTCTATATAAGTGATGTATGTATAGCTAGGTAATTAATTAAGTACAAATATATGAAAATGTAGTGTTTTATAATCAATTTTTGTCGATTCCTAGCAACTTTTATTATTAAAACCAACCCAAAAGGGACTCTTATTTCTTTTCTCTCTAGATTGCTGTTTTTTTTTTTTTTATTAAAAACTAAATGTAATTTCCTTACAAATATAAAACATTTTGCCTCGTTTAGGTTTTAAAGTCGGAAATCACATACGTACGTTTGTAAGCAAATCTATTTAGCATACGAAAAAGGTGCGACGCGACTGCGCCATGATGTTGCATTTAATGGCAGCTCAGCATTTTGCATAAATATTTCTTTTTTTTTTGGCATAAAACTGACTTGCCACATCATTTCGAACCATAATAAAAGATGAGTGTGTGTTGCAAGTATTGCCATTTGATTGGAACTGCGACAGAGTTCAATGAAGCTAAACGAATTTCAATCCTCTAGCTTTAAGTGAAGGAGCTGCTCGTTAGGGCTGTCTGCTAGACAGGTCATAACTTTTCCTTGTTGCCATAATGCATACAAGTATATTCCTATGCAATTTCCACAGTCTGTGTGTGCGGAAAGCGTGGAACTAACTAACTAAGTTTAAAGTTATAAATCCCAAGGAAAAGGCAGGAATTGCACACAAAGATGGTTGATAGATGCGGAAAAACTTGTTGTCATACTAAGGTGGTTTTCTGCTTTTTCGTCTTTAGTCACGAAAATACATAAACATATTTTTGGCCAGAAAATGTGTTTAACCAAGACAAACAGTAAATAGCTTAAGTTCAATGTCGCCCTAAGGCCTGGTTAATTGAAAATCAAGCCCACCATAGCCAAGCAAATATTTAAACAAATATTTTAAGTGTTCGCTTAGGTAGCTGAGATGCCAAAAAAATGGTAAATAAAGAAGACTTTTTATTCATTGATGAAAAAGCCAGCAAAGCGTGTGAACAAAATTGCTTGGCCATCGAAGCAAATCAAAACAAAGCCAGAGATTTGTTCAAACGATTTTAACGAATAGCTTAGAAATTATTATGCTAAAATGTAATATTTAAATTGGAGAGTAATTTATAGTAATAATATAATATTCAAAAAATATTATTTCAATTTAATAACTAAATAAATAGCTTTACAAGGCATCACAATTTAATTAAAATAAATATTGATTTAGCAAAGAGTATCATAAATTCGAATGGCTTGATTTTATTGAAGCTCAATTTTGGTTTGTTTTTATTACCACAAAAAATTGCGCGTGGCTCATTAGGGTTTGTGAAACTGCCAAAATTTGAAGTTTGGCTAAAGAAAAACAATAGAAATGGCTTTGAGGTAGCTCTATGGACTCATTGATTGATCTCAGGTGGCTACCTGGAAGTTGATTTAAGAAAAAAAACCAAACATTTTTGTGGGTGTCTTGTGGGTTATTTTTACGTTGTGTAATCCACACTCAGCCAGGGTCAACCGAGTCGAGAAAGAAAGTCTATCAAAATGTAATTTAAATTATGCACATGCGACATTTGGTTTGACTTTTGACGATCAGATTACCTTTAACTTTCTAAAACGTTGCGGCAACAGGGTATAGTATACCGATTCCATTATGTAAAATATGGATTTAATGCCAAACACTATCAGGTCGAGAAAGAATTGGAAAAAGGCTCGCAGAGGATGATCCATGTGTAGGAGTCCCGGTGTGGCAGTCATGATGATGGATCTCTCGCCCTTGGCAATTAAACGCGTGCGAGGGAGTTTTCGGATTTGGGTTTGGATTACGGGTATTATGGATTCCCTGCGCATGCGCGGCTGGATTATGCCTGATTAGGGCTGTGGCACACCACGTAAATGCACGTTTTGATCACTTTTATCGCCGGGGATCAGGTGTGCATGTTAATGATGGAAATGCAAATGAAATTCGCTTGAATTTCTCTCTCTCTCGATCTTCCGCCGTCTCGGATTTCGATTCGCAACGCGCCTATTAGCTGAACTTTATGCTGGCCGGAGCCTCCTCACTCACGATCACGTCCACGTCCGCCTTGGCTGGAGTCACAAATTCGACTGAACGGCGATGCAAAAAAGCATAGAGCCTCCACTCGGCTCAGACCGTCGCTGTTTCTATTTTTGTTGCCTTTTTCCATTATTCCACCGAGATTCACAATGGTCGAAATGGCTGCGCGATAGAAGAAATGGAAAACGTTTTGAGCACTTTCTTAACTTGGCTTTTGGCTCTTGGCTTTGGCTCTTGGCTTTGGCTCTGGCTCTTTCGGGCCTAAACAGCCAGGCCAGGCCAGCTGTTGGTGGGCCCACTCGACCTGTTTCTTGGCTCATTTTATTGTTTTAGTCGGTTCCGCCGAGTATTTGATTATGTTTGATGTTGAGACTCACCGCTTCTAGCTCTATTCGCATGCTCTATTTGGTGCTGGAAACTGGTAGAGATATTTTTATTATAGGTTTCATTCAATTCATTTGTTAAGGGAATAATAGGTAAAAGGTTTGATTATTTATGGAAATATTTAAATATGATTATAAGGGTTTTGCTAGACTTGTAAAATAACATAATGGCTTTGAAATTCTATTATTTATTTAAAAGAAAACTGAACACTTAAAATATTTTGATTTATATAAATCAAAGATTTTGTTTTTAGTCATCCAGGAAATTTAATTTCAAGGTTTTATTTATTTACTTTTTTTACATGCTAAGTTCATCTGTAATTTTTACGAATTTAAATCCCTTATCCCAAAAATATACCAAAATATTTAAAAACACCTTAAAATATGCAAAGAAATTGTTATTTTTCTAATAAATATCTAATTTAACTATAATTTTTCTTTTGAACTCAGTTTTTCTCTATTGATAAATTATCTCTACAAAGTTATGTGAATTTTAATGGTCTTTATCATCGAAAAAGAGTTCAGAATTAATATTTTACCTCATAATTAATATCTAAAATTTATAGAAACTAGCAAGGCTTCAATTAGATTTACACCCACATATTTCTATGCATTCTTTTGACAAAGAACACATATATATATATATATATATATATATATATATATATATATATATATATTGATTGCCTACAACAGCAAAAACTATAGATTTTGGGTATTTATTTTGTATTAGTTTATTGTTAAGAACATTTAGCCTTTGACCTAGTCATTACCTTAAGGTTTCAATCATTGAATAATAAATAATTAGAAATACTAAGAAATATCTATAGGAAAATGTTTATATTTTAAGTAAAAAATGAATTTCGTTACTCGCCTAGGCAATTGTCATGAACATTTGTATTTAATTTAGTTCCTAAGGCCCCAGTTTAATACGGATAAAATATATGAACATATATCTGTGTTTCGAACTTATGCAATGTACAATACAAATTTTTAATATTTCTAAATGTATCTATATCTATTTATCTATTAGATTCATAACACAAACTCTTGTAAATAGCTGTAAATGAGTAATTTATTTTAATTTGTGTAAATACTTTGTTATTAAATTGAATTAAGTATGATAATTATTAAACTCAAAGTGACTTGAATCTTTTGCTTCAACATTTATGGTGTACAAATTTTTATTTAAAGTAATATTTCAAATTTTGTAATAATACGGATAAAATATATGCATCTTCGCCTCTGAAAGGCGATCTTAATGTTTGTGTCATTTACATTTTTGAAGAAGAAATCATTTATACAAGCTTATTCATTCTATATGTCCAGCATGCCGACTTAACCAGACCGCTACTTGACACTTATTTATTACCAAAATTTTATTGTAATAAATTCTGATTTAAGATCACAGACCTACATCACATTTTTGGCCGCATCGATAGCGATTTCAATCAATGGCTGCGATTTCTGTCACGCGGCAATCGTCACGCGGCCAACAAAACTACCGATATTTTGGCCAGGCGCTCATAATTGCGAACAACAAGCACTGCCGCTCTATCGATACGGCGCAATCCGACGGATACACACAGAGGCAGGGCAAGGCAGGCAGGCAGGCACAGATACACAACCGCACAGCTACACAGATACGCAGCCAACACAGCTACGTAGCGCACAGATACAGATACATCCGCTGGGTTGTATTCGCTTCGGTTTGTGCTTATTTTATTCGTCGCTGCTCTTTGGCTGGCGTGGTTGGTTTTCCGACGCCGACGCGGGCAGGGGCGGCAAGGAGCCCGGGATGTGGGAGCGCCGTACCGCTGGCCCGCCGTCCGCTGCTACAGTTTATTGGTCGAGGAGCGTTCGCCCGTGTTCCAACTGGAACGTTGAAAATTTGTGTTGGTCGAATGACACAAACCGCTCAGCAGGCGCACAGCACCATCCAGATGGTGGTTGCCCTCACATAGTTGGATGGCGGCTCTTATTGGCTGCCGTCGCAGCTGCTCATGGACTCCCTGTGTGCGAGTGATAGCGGTCCGGATGCCGTCAGCTGATTACTGTGACTGGTGCGCCAGTCGCAGACCAACCAGAGCGGCTTTAAAGCGGGCATATAATAACCATTACTGGCAAAGGTACCCGAAAACAAAAATTAAAAAAAGAACACAACCGAACAGAACAACAGAAGAGTCGATTAAGCAGCCTTTAAGCGAAGACCCTCTGCGGCATTCTTCGGCAGAAGAACAGGTTATATCCTGGCCACAATTATGGGGGTGGAGTTCGTCGGGCCTTCATGCCGCATTGGCCATTGTTTGGCCATTGCATTCGATGATAGGTCCCGGGCCTATTGGCAATCACAATTGTAATTGGCCTCTTGTCCAACTGACTCACCCCACCCTTAACCCTCCCGGTCCCTTAAATCCACATCTGGGCCCAGCGATAAATTTTGCTGCATTTTAAAGGGCGCCAGCAACAGGTGACACGGGTGACTTCCGGTGACTTTGGCGGGGGGGCCTGTGTCTCGCCTTGCTCTCTGGGTGTTAGAAAAATGAGGCCAGCAGCAAAGACATCGCTCGTTGGCTGCCTTGCCGCCGCCGCCGCCTTTTTCGGAATCACACTTTGTGTAGTGCGATTTGTTGTATCGCGCGTCATTTAACAGGCGCCCAGCGAAAAAAGCCAGCGGATTGTCGTTATTTTTGCAGTCTCTCCGGCTTGTTGGATGTGGGTGAGGAACAGGATGGCTATACTGTTGCCGGCGTTTTTGCTGCGTGTGGAAGAGGGATAACTACAAGATGACAAGCTTGTGGGTTGATGTGTGTCTTTGCTAAATGCTTTTAACAATTGAATTTTGGTTTGGAAATAGGGTTTTTATTTAAACAAAAAAGTATTTTTTTTTATACATATATATTTAACATATTTATTTTATATATAATCTATGGCGAAACGTACTTGGAAAAAGCATAGAAAATTACCTGTTATATGAAGTTTCTTCGTAACACTTTTTATATTCCTTATAAATATAATTTTTAGCTTCAATTTCATTAATAGTAAATAGTAACTATTAAATGTATAATTAAATGTATTAAACAATCAAATAAACAAGTAACTTGTTTAAAGATTTATTTACTCTGTTAATATATTTGTAAACAGACAATAATATTTCAAAATATTTAATTTAGCTTTTCAAATGAACTTAGGTTTGCCTTGCAATTCCCGAAGATATTTTTTAAGAGCCAGGCCCCCTCCAAAGTAGACCCACCTTTGTATGTATAATATACCCACCTTTTCGGTTAGCAAGTAAACTTAATATTTAATCAAGCGGCAAGAGAGGTCACACGTATTTACACCTGCAAATATTGAACGCAGCTTGCCTCTACTTTAATTAAACAAACTTTATAAACTGAAGCGTAGACCAAGAGCTAAGGTCAGGCGGCTTCACAGATGATAAATGGTTCCATTAGCCATTTTTTTGGAAGAGCTGCCTTTGTATATGAAACCCATTTATTGGCTTCTATATTATAAATACTTTATCTGTCGGAAACTATAGTTCTCGTATGATTTTATCCGATACCGGGAAAGCTTTGCAAACTATCAAGCTAATCCCATCAATCTTACTTAGCGTTAACTAACATCAAATATATAATTAAACATAACTTCAACACAACGCCTGCATACGCTTAAGCCTTTGTTTTCTATTAATATTTATTTATTATTATAATATCTATACATTAATTATATAATTCAGAAATATACGGACGCTTCAAAGTGTGGAATTAATTTAATTTAAATGAGATTAATGCTGTTGTTGCCTTTGCTTTGCCTCTGCATTCGATTACACATTATTTTTTTTTCCATTTTTTATTTGGGTTTTGGTATTATAAATATTAATGAAATATCGCATGAGATATGTGTTTGATTCGCTTGTGTCAAGTCTTTGAAATATAATCCCATGGAGTTGGTGTCATGTTCCCCTTAACCTGTTCTCAGGCTTTACACGAAACGAGAAATAAAAAAAATCAAATATGGTAGAGATTAAATAAAGCAAAAATGTCAGTCATAAGATACAAATATAAGCAAAAGGTGCAATGAACTAAGAGGAATAGGAATAAAAATGTATTTATGTATGATTTTTGGATTATTTTTGTTTGGATGAATAGGTAAAAAAAATTTTGATGGATTTGCTCATTAAAACTTAAACCTTTTTGGCAATTAATTAAATTAAATCAATCAACATTAATGGAGGAGGGTTCTCTGTCTGAATTTTTTGAAGGAGTTCTATGTAATTTGGTTGAATCATCAATGAAACATTATTTATGAATCATTTTTGGGGGATTTTCAAATTATTTTTTGAAGAATTTCCTTGCTAAAATTCTTTGAAAATATGTTTACTAGTCAGGGACAGATATATATATTTATTATGCATTTTTTAGATTCAAATTCTATTTAATTAATAGACAGATAAAAAAGTTTTTGCAGCCTCAGAATCCATTTAAATCTTATATCCATCCATATATTCCCCCACTTGTTCCCTCTCTTCTCGATCAATCCTTTTAATATTATGTTGCTGCTTCCGATTATTATGGTTTATGGTTTATTTTATTTTTGGGCTCGCATCGGAACCAGTCACATGGCACTTAATGGTTCTGTCACGTACCAGACCCGCGTCTGAGGCTGCTTCTCTTCGCTCGGACAACGTCATCGAGTGGCTATATACATTCACTTTTTTTCGCATCCGCGTTATCGCCGGGGCGACAACAGCAACAAAGTCGCCGCCGCGATTCAAGAAGAGTGCTCTTCATGGTACTGGTAACTGGTAACTCGTACCTCGTACGCAAATGTTGTTGTCGCCGTCGAGATCCGAGATCTGCTCCGCTCAAGGTTGAGGCAAACTGGTATCATCATCCACATGATTGTGGACGGATCTGTTGTTTTTATTTTTTCGCCGACGTGTACACAAAAAAAAATATATATACATAAATGTGTGATCTTTTGATATTTTTGTTACAATTACAAAATGCACATTTATCTTCCCAAATGCTGTTTCTCAACATATTCTTAGCAACATAAGCCTAGCAACAAAGGCTTAGATACATGCGCCTAGAAATCTTGTTAGTTTTATATTTTAAAAAGATTTTATAATAAAACTCTTTAAACTTATTTCGATTCCGAATAAGAATGTAATATTTGATTAAATATTATCCCATAATTTAATACAAATTATTTCCCCCTGTGTAAAGCAGAGCTGCTAAACTGTTGGCCGATCCGAGGCGAGATTGTGGTCGCAGCTTGGCACGAGTCGCCGTGGATTAATTAAAACCCATGTCCATTTAGCCCGTCGAAGATGTTCTCGGGGACTAAGCCAAAAAACTAGAAGCCTTTCGCTTGTCCCATAAATCTGATGAGATGTCTGTGCTACCACTACTATATTGCCCTTGAAGCGATGCCAAAATCGGAGAGATCAAAAGCCACATACTACAGATATATGTTATATATATTATATACTGAGACAGAACTCTGGTAAGATCTGTGTGTGGCAAGCATTATCTGCGTACATTATTGTAAACAATAAACTGCTGTTAATGACTGCACGGAATGCACTTAGCACTTCTTCTCGCTGGCTCGTTCTGCGGTCTCGGCCCATTGGTGTTTATGATTTATGAACAATTTCTAAAGTGCACTTGTTTGACCGCAGAGACTAACAACACAGGTTGGACGGGTCTGTTAATTTTTGTATTTATTTTTTGTTCGATTTTGAAAATGTAATTTCGAGGCGACTTGGCACGCATCTCGAGGGGATGGCAGAGTGGCGAGCGGAGACATGTGACGAGACCTGACAAACGGCTGTGAGAGATCCTCTGAGGCTGCTTCTAATTCTGCTGACAGATGAGGTCGCCCCCAACGTTGTTGCGGCCCGTGTGTGCTGTGTGTGATGTCTAAAGAAACTTCAGCAAAATAAACAAAGTGGAAACCAGCCAACCCTGAAACTGTTAAACGGACTGCAGCCAGCACCAGCGGCATTATCATCATGAGCAACATCACTCGGCGACCCATGAACTTTACACAACGCAACTTGCCTTTTTTTGGTCAGCTAACAGACTTGGGGTTGGGTAGGGTTGGACCTGGGTTTAACAAGTGCGTTGCAGCAATCCAAGTTGCAGCAAGCAATAAGGTAACCCCAACTCGAGATTGCTATGTTTCTAGGAGGAGCACAAATTTTCAGATATCGAAGCTAATGGAAAATAACAAAAATTAAGTTAATGGAACACCAGCTTTAATTGATTTGGTTTTAACTAGTTTAGGTTTTGGAATATAGCTTTCACCCATACTTTAAATTCTAGACATAAACATAAAAATAAAAAGGAATAAAAGCTTCTAAATTATGCAATTTGTTTTGCCAAAATATATATACTATATGTGACGAGTATATTAAAAAAGCTGCTTAATTGAACTAAACTAGTTTGTGTGTTTTTATGCATTCATTTGTGGGGGGTTCTATTTATAACAGGTTGAATTTCACAAACTAATGCATATTAAATAGAGGAATGAACAGACTTGAAACTAGATCCAAACAAATATAAATAAAGTTAATCAACAAGAATTTCGGAAGCAGAGTTAAGTTAAATAATTATAAGAAATAGAAAATGAGAAAATATAAATGTAAAAATAATTATAAACAATAAATAAAACTCCTAATAAGATTAAACCTTTCAAATTAAGTTATAATCGCCTTAGGGCTTAACTAAACCTTTTCCAACAATTGTTGAAACATTCAAAATGATGGCTAAACTAGTTTACCGTTTTTGAAGTGATTCCGTTAAGGAATCAGAGCGCTTTTTGTGGCAGACAATCGTTCCAAGGTTCGCTCGCGTTCGTTGCCCAAGTCTTTTGTTTGCCAGTTCTCATCTGTTCCAAGCGGAAAACCATCTGAGGTCTCTGACTAAGCGCTTCTGATTTATGACCAGAGCCCAGCCGGTGGTGGAAACATATGTTCAATTGATTTCATAAGCATGACACCCCAACGGCTGGCTGGCAAAACGAAAATTAACTTTTGCCTTATAAATATGCAACTTCCTCCACGACGGCGTCCGACACTGGATGGATGGCTCTATGGATGATGATGATGTAAAAATTACAACAACAAAAAAAAAATATGAAAAGCTAAATGTAAAACATAGACACACACTAAAATTATGCAAAAGTTAAACACAGGAAAATTTTAAATAAATAAAAAGGGCTTCAAAAGGTGAGAAGTTTTCAAAGGCAAAAGTATTTCATATACAAGGAGAACTTATTAAATAATTTATTTTGTTAATTATTGAAATTTTGCCTTACATATTTATGTTTAATCTTTCTTCTCAAACATTTTTCTTTATGTGCAATCATTGCTTATGTATAGATTCCATGGGATGAGGCTATAGATTCTGTGGAATCAGACAGATGCATCCGCATCTGCCCCTGGCTGACTAACTGACTGTCTGGTGAACAATTCCGCACACACCCTCTTTTCAGCGTTTATATAATTTGTCAGATTTATGGCGCTGATTAGACAAATGGCTAAGTCGATTCTAAATGCAAGAGGGTCTAGTCTGTGTACCTAGTGCTTAGGGCCCTCTGTCTCTTATGCAATTAGCCCGCCGGTTGTTGTTTATGTTGCATTGTCTTCTTGTTATTATTACAAGATGTGTGGGAGGAGGGGTCGGGTCTGGGCCCCACTAGGAGGAGGGAGATGCTGATCCATTCATAAGCAGCTACGAAGATTCTTGCCTCGTTTGTGTGTGTGTGTGCGAAATGTGTGTCAAAGTTTGCTGTACTGCCAACATTTTCGCAATCATCTCTTTGCGGCTGTTGTTGTTTCGTTTCGTTTTCATTTTCATTTTTCGTTTGTTGTTTCTGTTTTATTTTTTTGTTGTTATTTTTCGCATATGGAAAATTTTTGTCACGTTTTCCGTGACGAATTTAAAATGCGCCCGGGCACTTAATTCTTTTGTGTCACAACGGAGCGGAGACTGTTTTTCGTCTTCACATTTTACACAGATGCGCTAAATTGCAGACATCAATCATTTTGATATTTTTCGTTTCGTTGCTGTTGTTGTTGCATATATTTTATGATTCGCGCTCATTGCGTAATCTTGGTTCTTCTTCTTGGCTTCACACTTAGCGCCTGAATAAAAGGTTTTTGATTTTTGGTTTTGGTTTCATGATTGCTGATGCTGTGATGCTGCTGCCTTTGGTTTGGAGACTCTCGGCAAGGTCTTGATTAATTTGTTGCCAATCACTTTTCGAGTGTGTGTGTGTGTGACAAAGCGGCCAACGCAAACACACCACACACTCGCTCACTGCCAAGCGGCATTTAAATCTCAACTAATGTGTAAATGAACAAGCGACGGCCTCTTGGGGTCAAATTTGGCAACATTTCTCATCTGCCGCCGATCGGGCAAAACCATTTAAAAAGTATTATTTTTTTTCAATTTTTTTTCCCATTTGCCGCGGCCTAGCTTCTTGGCCATAAAAACAAGTTGCAATTACGCTCGGCCGGCTTGCAACCTTCACGCATTCCCCAGATGAGTTGACCCATTCAATGTTAATGATAGAAATTCTATACGGCCAATCAATGCTATCAATGCTATACCCATGCCGAAAAACCGCAGGAAAAACTCCAAGTGAGCCAAAGTTCAATTCAAGCATCCAAAATCCATCCAATCCCATCCAATCCAATAAAATCCCATAATTCGAGCTAAGGTCAGCCGCAGGCCATTCTTTCAGTTTGTCTGTTGTTTAAATAGATTGATTATTTTGTTGCTATTTGTGCTGGCGATGGCTCTATGCCATTGTTGTTTCAACAATTTGCATCTTGATTGTGCGATGTGTTTTGTATTGTATTTATTTCGTTTTTGGATGCACGCAGAAATAAAGTTAAATTTATATATTTTAAAACTTTATTTAAGAAAATAGCACGAACATTTTATGAGATGATTCTAAACATAATTTTTTTCTCATGACAAACTATTATTAAATATTGTATATTTACCCTCCTTTGAAGGTCACATCAATGCAAACTTCTACAATTTGTTTATAATTTTCCCTCAGTGTATATCTCAAACGCATCGCCATGAAGCGGAAGCTGCGTTGAATCTGCTTCAAATCTGCTCGAGCTGTCGACGGGTGCTTCCGTGCTCGGGGCAATCTGATCTTGTTTAAAGTTTCGCCTTTTTCCACTGTTTATATTTGTGGATTTTTGTCTTATTTTCGATTTGGCTTGAACATCTTTTGATGTTTTTATTTTTTGTTTTTTTTTTTGGCTTAAATTATGGAAATGCGGCAGAAAGGCAACATCTGCGCATGAAAATAAAGCATAAGCCACTCGCCATTCTGCCTATTGTAGTTGCAAAAGGTTTTATGTTTCAGATCAGCCAAGGTCGAGCATCGCATAAAACTGTCAATCAGATCGAAGGGGCTCACGCTGCGTATTAGTAATGTGCGTTAACCAGAATCAACTCTGATTAAACCAATTTACCCAGGATAGTTTCACAATTCATGGAATTGTTTACGCTGCTGCCAGCGGTTTTTGAACCCCAACCCAAGGTCGCAGGCAGGAAGTGCAGTCAGTCAAGAAAAAAACCCGAAATCGGAGGCCCATTCAAGGGCGTCAATGTGCAACAACTGGAAATGTAACAAAAAGCATCGACAACAGCGGATGCAACGATGCAGCAGATGCAAAATGTGTAGAGAGACAGGTAACTGCGGATGTTGCAGCGATAAAAAGGCGACGAGAACACGAAAGACTTCCCTTTGAGAGGCTCCAACAATGAGGTGTTAATGAGTTTTTATAGGTAAAAGGAACTTTTAAAGAGTTATCGATGTTATGGAATAATTTAAGAACAAAGAAGCATTCGTTTTAGATATTAAAAGGCATTTTATAAGGAGAAATATGGATTAAAATATGGAAAAATGGGTTAGAAGAATGTTTTTTGGTTTTTTGTTTTAATTGTTAAGTTTATTCTTTATTTTTTATAACTTAGACTTTAAAAATAAATGTTTAAAATTTGTTCAAAGTTCAATTATACATTTTACAAGCCAAAAATATGAAAAAGGGTAAATAAAAGTTAATATAAATAGTCACAAAGCATTTTATGATTAATTTTACTTATTTTATTCTAAAACTAAACATTTTATAATCTTAAAAATCAGAATAAAAAATATATAAAGTCTGGGAATTAATTCTTATGACTTTCTTCTTACTTTAAAGCTTCTTTATAATTGTTAATTTGATTTATTTAGCTAATTTACATTTCAAACTTCAGCCAAATTTTGTCACTTCAAATAAAAAACGTTAGCCATAAATTTGGTTTTAATAACAACTCTGACACATAACCGCCACTTAAATGCATCATATTAATTGCCTTTAAAGTCACCTGACTTAAGTTTATTTAAATATTTCTTTGGAAGTCGAGCTGAGCTAACATAAAACTAATTAAATAACACTTCCAAGTGCCCAAAATCATGTGACTCTGACACCTTTGATCGCGGGAATAGGCCTCTGCACTTCCTTAACCATTGCATCCTTGATCTACCAGTCACCTCCAACTGAAAGTTTCCCAATGTATGTCTCATTTTTTTTTACTTTTTGGCAACGTGAACTTAACACTCACCAGCTAAATATGTAATTAATTTGATGTTAGTGTTAATCTGTTGGCCCAACACAATTCACGGCTTTTGCATTCAGCGGCTTCCCGCCCCAAGGCAACCGGCATCCATTAATAAGGCTAATTAAAATATGCAAAAGGGGGGAGCCCGAGACAGAAGCTGGAACTGGAGCTCGGCCACGCCTCGGCGTGGATCGAATCCGCTTTCAAAATTAGCTCGCTATTAAAGATAGCCATAGCTAAATGGCAAACAAAAGTGCCACCCAAACAACGCGTCCGAAATCATCTTCATGGTCAATTAGCAGACAACAGAAATATGACAGAAACATAAACTCAAAGGTAACAAAAAACGAACAGCAACGAACGAATAAGCCAACAAGTGAGGAGGTTAAACATTTAAGCTATCCAAGAGTCACGGGTTCAAATCCCAGTCAAAATGTCAAGTTGATGATGACAATTAAACAGGATTAGCGAGCGGCTTGAACTTGCCCCCCGCGAATGACGCATTGCGACAGATTTTTGTCCCCTCTTTAGGCAAAGAGCAAGGGGAGCGTGGGGGATTCACTCGCTCAAAAGTCGCACTAAATAAATTACATAATCAAGAGAGATCAATTTGCATATTTATGAGCGAAAATAAAAAGCAAACATAAAACTGTTTTCAGAACAATCTCAATTTAGAAAGAGAGACGAAAACCTAAAGATCCGGCTGGCACCGCCGAGCACGAGAAGGCCCGCGAAGGCGGGGGTGCGATGAGCTATGGGTCCTTTCCCCCAATCTCCGCCAGTTCATTCACATGGCAATTAAAAATGAAATAAAATAAAGCAACCGATTTTTTGTAAATGCCAGAAGAGAAGACGAAACCCATCGAACCGCTTTTGGGCCATTTTTTTTTTTTTTTTGAACGCGTGCGTGGGGCAGCCTCAGCAGCAGCGCGGAAGCCGAAAAAAGAAGTCAAATCATCAGCGCTTTAGTGGCATTTCGAAAGGCTTTTCAAGATCAAGGCCTATACAAGAAAGAGACCCGGAGAAGGCAAACACTTGACCAAAAATTGATATATGAAGCATGCCGGAGATGGATGCCAGCGTTGTTTGCATAAATACATTTCGAAATATCACAAAATCTACCTAGCTCGAGTTTCTAGTGCCTGGCACTCGACGCGGCAACAACTGCTTAATGGATGGCTATAAAAATTATCAAACTACAGTTTCAAACCCCCAGCTCGAGAAGTTGCTTTAAATAAAAAGTAAATAAATAAAAGAACAAAAAAAAGATGGAGAATGAGGCGCACATAAATATTTATAGACAAAAGTTGTCGTTGTCTAAAGATGTTCTGAGCAACTCATCTCAGAGCCAAGTTGTTGCTGCTGCTGCTGCGGCTCCGGCTGCTGTTGTTAAAGCTTCGCTGCAGCCACTGTCGACGTCCTCTGTCGACGTCTCAGCTTTTCAAAGCTGCACGCCGCAAGTTGTTGGTGGACGGGCGGCCGAGGCGCGACTATAAAACAGTTTGCTGCTGCCAATTGACTTTTGTTTTCGTTTGCGTCTGGTCTCGTCTGGTTGTCTGCTTGGACAATTCGGCGACTACAGAATATAGAAACCGTGTGCTCTGTGTGCAGTGTTATTCCAAAATAGCAAAGCAAAGGTAAGCCGAGCCGAGCCGCGGCCAAGGATATACAGTGTACACTATATTATTACCACCACCACTCCTGCTGCATATATACGTGTGTGGACAATCGAAGGACTGTGCAAAAAGCCGTAATGTGACAATAAATAATCGCAAGAAAATTGTACAACAATTGAGTGTGCCGTGAGCTGTTCAAGGATATGGATTTATTAGCAGCTATAAACGGAAATCGAATGGAATCGTTATGATATACAAAAAAAAAAGTCCCCTTGGAGACACAGAAGCAAAGATAACTTAATTAAAAGCTGTGGCGGAGGGTCTTAATGAAACGAGTTCGTTGCCTAAGTCTTTCGATTGAGAACTTGCTTAGAAAAAAAGTTCGTTGCTTAAGTCTTTCGATGGAGAACTTGTCTAAGTCTTTTGCTTTAGGAACTGGCATAGAAAAAAGTTCGTTGCCCAAGTCTTGCGGTTAAGAACCTACAAAGAAGACAGTTCGTTGTCTATGTCTTTCGTTTAGAAACTCGCTCTGAAAGCAGTTCCTTGCCCAAGAATTCCCTTTAATTTTCAACAAAGAAAAAAGTTTTTTGCCCAAGTTTTTCATTTGAGAACTTGCTTTGAAAAAAAGTTCGTTGTCTAAGTCTTTTGCTCTAGAAACTGGCGTAGAAAAAAGTTCGTTGCCTAAGTCTTTCGTTCGTTCGTCAAAGTTCATTCTATTTTTAACAAAAATAAAACTATTTTATAGTTTATTTTGATAATTTCCTTACGAAATGCACATCATGAAATAAATATTAAATAAAATAAACCTAAAAACCCACAAACAGCTTCACCACTGAAACGTGATTTGCGCAAGAGCCGTGCACATGAAATTTTCCATCACCCATAACAGCAGCACGAAAAGCAAAACAGGCGATAATGCATAAAGCCCACTCCGGGGCCTGTAATTTGGCCAAAAAGCCAGCACCAAAAGGGCATCTATGAGTATCTACGACTATAATTAAATGCATCATCAGATCAGCTTCGCTGATTGATTAACATGCATGAAACAAGAAATGGACAAAGCGCCCGATGGACACAAATTACAAAACGCAACAAATGAACAAACAAAAAGTAACAGAAACAAAAACACCAAAAGCTGGCAACAACAAAGCGAAGATATATTGAAATGCATATTTCCCAAGCGCGCTTGAACTCTTCAGTTTTTATTTATATTTTTTTTTTTGGAAATGTCGCTGTCGAAAATGAAATCAATAATAAGCAGCCCTCCGCCAAAATCCACATTTCATTATGTATTGTTACCAAATTAGGCGCTGATAAGCAGCGTTGTTAATGATTTATTGTTGCCAAATCAGCGGACAGCAGGCGATCAAATAAATACTGGCGATAAAGATCGCAGACACGCAATAGCCGCCGCATCGCATCCAATTAATATGCAACAATTTCCAAGCTAAAGCCAACTGGATCCAAAGGGGACATTGAGCTCTGAATTGCATTAGCATAAGGAGGAAGAAGCGGGGCTTTATTTAAATGCTGGCTACGTGGAAGGTTCTAGCCGAAGAGACACACGCAGAGCGTCCGAAGAGTCAGGCGATAAAAAGTCAATAAAACCAGTTAAGGTCAGCTTGGCGCTTTATGCTTGTGTAATCAACATGTTTGCTGCTGCAGATGCTAAATATATTTTTATTTATGAATAATGTGATGTGCTGACGTCGCTGCCGATCGATGCTTGATGCTGATGCTGATCACGTTGCCGCTGCTGTTGCTGCTGCGCCACAATAAAAAATCGAAAATGAAAATGAAAATAATAAAGTTTCAAGTGTCGTCGATGCCATCGTTGTTTGGCGGTAGTTTCTGGTAGTCACTGTGGCACTGTGTCAGTGGCCGCCGGGGGCAACCGGTTGCGCATCCTTGACATAAAAAGCGATCTCGATCTCGCACGACAGCCAGCGCCAGCGCCAGCTTACATCTTTTGGATCGCCGAAGCGAGTTGGAAATTTATACAAAAAAAATTGCGTATACGCAAAAGGGCGCGGCACAAAGCGTCGGCATCTTTATCGCCCCGATAATCGTGTACAAATTTATGTTAATGACAACGTGTTAACAATTTGCATATCTGTAGCTGTTGTAGCTTGCCAAATTGTCTTCTGTTACTCACCTGGTTTTTCCCCCTCTTTTCCTTTCTTGCAGATGAAAGTCACTTTGGCGTTAGCGACTTTCTGCGTGGTGGCTGCATGCGCCAATGCGGCCAGAACCACAACCACCACAGCGACCAAGCCGGGTCGCTTCCTCTCACTGCCCGTGCCCGCCAAGTGCGCTAGCCGTAAGTATTAACCCATCGCATGCATTAACCCATCTATAAGTCAGTACGAAAAGTAAAAGTGACGAATGCCGCGAGAATATTAAGCGGCTTTTGGTTGCCAAGTTTGCACTTGAAATTGTTTGGCAATGCGACGTGTGGGTGTAACCACAACTGCTATATAGCCAGATCCGCAGGCAGGCAGGCAGGCAGGGGGTGTCAGTCGAAGGTCGCTGACGTGAGCTGGAATTTTATATAGTTTGTGCTCACTTTCTTTGCTCGCCTTTTTCGTAAACAGAAATTCCAAGAGCCATAAAGAAACAGAGGAATTTATAAGAGTTTAATATGGGAAAACTAAAATTTATAAATAAAAGAGTAATAGTAGAGCTGAAATATTTATTTAGGAATAATAATTACTCTTTAAAAATAACTACTTTGAGTAATATAAACTCTGAAATATACATTACAGTTTACTAAAAGAGCAATATCTCTTTTTAAAATACAATTCTTGAATTAAAACTCTCATACACCCTCTAAAATGAACCCTATTCCCTCAGTGTACAGTTCCATCTTACCTCTCAATTATATATTTAAAGTGGTTAATCCGTAAGTGTTTCACCTAAAGTGGGTTTTCCTCAATCTAGTCAGCAAGTCATCGCCAGAGATTGCAAACATTGCATCAGGTTTAAAGCGTCTGAACAATAGCATCATCGCTGCTGCATATCCGGTACACTAATGAACACTTTGCAGTTATTGCTAATTAGGCAAAAACCCTACCCAAGTCAAACTATACTATGTTATATATAGTATACAATATATATATACATAGAAACTTGCCGTTAAACATGCAACTTAATTTTTGGGGCGTCAACGAGTCGCCTAGCCAGTTTTTCGAGGTGCCGTTGAATGCGATTTAGATCTTTCATCTCTTTGGGAAAATTTCCAGTTATACAAGCGCAGCTTTTTAGGTCTCTCCAATAGTTAAATCACCTGATTAACTATTCCGACTTAATTACCCGATTTTTTCTCTCAATAATTAAGATTTCTTTTCTAAGTCAGAGGGGGGAGAGAGAGAGAGCGAGATGCCAATCGCCAAACGGGGTGCTGCATTCCCCAAGATTATTATGCAAGCTTCGGTTAGGAAAAATATATATATTCAAAGATGGCTTTTTAGCAAACTTGCCTTGACCCGCGCCACAAAAGGGCCAGAAATGTGAGGAAATTGCCAGAGACAGACAGACAGACAGGCTGGCAGTCAGCCGGCCAGCAAAATAAATAATAATGTGCAAACAATGGCAAATAAGGCCATTATGTTGGAAGTTAAGCTGATTTGACGCCCGAGGGGAGTGGCGATTGGTTGCAAAAGTGAGCTTAAAGTGCGGCTAATGACGCGTGCCAGCAACAGCAGTAGCAGCAGCAGCAGCTGTGGCAACAGGCTTTATTTTTGTTACCTCTTTTTTTTCCGCTGCTGCTGCCTCTTTTTAAGCTAATCAAATGGAAGCTGCCATGGCTTCAGCTTGGGCTTCGGCTTCGACTTCGACTTCACTCAAGTGAAACAAGTTCGAGGATGCAGCAGTAGCAGCGGGGGATTCCCATTGTTTTTTCAAAGATAAAAAAACAGAAAACCTTTTGACACCGCGAAAGGAAAGCAAAGAAGCATGCTGCATAAATCGCACAGATTGCGTAACCCGCCACCGCCTCTGGCATCTTGGGGAAGTTGTGTAAGGCCCGGGGCAAAGTCTTTTATTTTTATTTTTGGCGCTACTTGCTTTCGGTTTCGGTGATGGGGCAGGCTCCGAGACATTGCACTGCGGACGCCAAACTGAAGATGAGACTGCAGTTGGCAGAGGGAAACCGGTTGGCAAAGACCACACCCACACGGGGAGAAATATATCAGCAAACTTGACATTATATTGGGAGGAATTTAAATAAATATTTCTGAAAATATCCCAAAGGATGCAAAGAAAACTTTAGAAAATTAATTTCCTTACACAGCCTAAAGAACTTTTTCTACATTTTATACATAAAATACCTCCCCATATCCCCCATTAAAACTGGATTAAATCCTTTTTAACATCTCATATTTTTCTCTTTATCCTTTCCAGGCCCCAAGGAGTTCTCCTACCGCGGCAAAAACATGTTCCTAACCACCCACGTGCCCGCTCTGGCCAACAAGAAGGTCGACTGGCTTGATGGCCGCAACCTGTGCCGCGAATACTGCATGGATCTGGTGGCCCTGGAGACCCAAGAGAAGAACAACCTGATCTTCCGTGTGATCCAGCAGAACGATGTGCCCTACATCTGGACGGCTGGCCGTATCTGTGACTTTGCCGGCTGCGAGAATCGCCCAGATCTGGAGCCCAAGCATGTCTATGGATGGTTCTGGTCTGCAACTCGCGAGAAGATCCAGGCCACCAACCGCATCCCACAGGGCTGGGGCTACAACCCCTGGTCTCAGACCGGACACAAGAAGCGCCCGCAGCCTGATAACGCTGAGTACGACATCAACCAGACCAAGGAGCAGTGCCTGTCGGTGCTGAACAATGTGTACAACGATGGCATCGCCTGGCACGACGTGGCCTGCTACCACGAGAAGCCCGTCATCTGCGAGGATAACGAGGAGCTGCTGCGCTATGTGGCTGCCACGAATCCCGGCATCCGTCTATAAGCGGTTCGCGCTGTTTGCCTAATTTTAAAGCTACTTATTATAATATTCCTTAAACACACGAGTTTTTGTATCATTTTTGTTTGTATGATGTACGACGTACGAAAACGGAAGAAAGCAAGACAAATAGACTTTAGAATTTACAATTCCCGATCTTACCACCTATGATACTGTCATCATTCCAGCACCCACTATCTATCTATCTATAAATCTCGTTTCGAAACTGCCAATTTTACGCGTAGAATCCCCATTTCCGTTGTAAACAATTGGATTGCTTCGCAGAGCCTTCCCTAACTTGAATATTTATGGAGCGAAAACATTTGGAATCTCTTGAGTATTTTATGTTTGAGACACTCACCTGTTCTTCCCCACAAAGAGAGATTGAATAAACTTTGAAAAAGATCCCATTAAAAACAAACAAAAAAACTTAAATTAATGACTTTGGCTTTTATTAACGATGTTCCACGCATTGGGAGTGGCTTCTGGAATGTTTATATCCATTTGATCTGTAAAGCTCTCTTCTATGGAAATCCGAAGAGCTGCGATCTCTCTTGGAGCTAGATCGATTCAAATCTGTATCACTTCTGGATCTGGATTGGTACTCCGAAGTATGATGGCTTTTGAGATCTTTAGTTATGTGTGTCCTGGACTCCTTGCAGTGTTGGGGCTGCGGTTCAGGACTTTCAGACCAGCGCCAGTTCCTGCCATGTTCTGACTGATCATCCCAACTATAAAAAAATTGTTAAAAATCATGAAATTTTAATATTAAATTTATTAAAAAGAAGAAGAAAAGAATTCTTTACCTGGGCGCCTTAGCTGTGGGAGTCTGACTAGAGTTCCTTTTACTTCTCGGACCTGTGGTGTACTCCAGCTCCGTGTTGAACAGGTTGTCCTTGTTTCGGAACAAATGCAAATAGCCACACTGGTTACCTTTGGGACATATACGTGTTAAGGACAAACCTTTAAAAAGCAACAAATTGTGATAAAGAAAATAGATTTATATGAGGTTCTCAGACTTATGATTAGTTTTTGTAGTTAATTTTTTGGTTGTCAAAGGATACGGCTCTTCTGGGCATACAGTTCACGTACCGCAAACTGCGCCACGCCAGGTCTTCAGGTTCGAGAACTCCACATTGAGGCGCCTGCAGGCGTAGTAGCGACCCTGGAGATTGGTAAAGGCGCGGAGAGCGGATCTAGAAAAGGGAATGTGGTTAGAATTCAAAGAGGTAACTTGGGGAAGACATTAGTGTTTTATAAAAGTAGCAAATCAATTTAAGAATGGTAGTTTCTACAAAATAATAAGGAATTTATGGTAATTTACTGCTTATTTATACATTAAACAATGCTAAGTAATTAAGAATTTACCAAAACTCGCAGATATTTAAGTTGTCTACACCCTCGTTAGGTTTGAAATATAAAAAGACGCTATTTGCATACAACTTTACCCTTTTCTACATGCAAATACTGTGAATTTGTCGTGACAAAGTTATAAAATTTCCATAAAAACAATTGAATTGAAATTCCCAGACATCTGTTTCTGCTAAAAATAATTATAATTAATAATCAAATCTTCCCCCACAAACCGTTCATTGGTGAATTCCACAAAGACATGACCTCTGAGGTGCTCCAGCGTATTTCGCACTGTTCGAAAGTTCACGATAGTCCCAAACTTCTGCAGCTCTTCGACGACATCCGCAAAGAACTCGTCGTAATCGTGGCGCATATCCTGCTCTGTTAACTCCAGGTCCTCATCCGCTCCTGAGTACTCGGTGGGCTTTGTGCGTTTCTCCTGCAGCAGCGAATGGGTGAAGAAGTGACGGATGAGCAGGATCCGGGACAGCATAGGACGGCGGTGGTTGAAGGTGCAGCTATGGCCGTAGCGGCAACAGTTGGTGCGGCTGAAAAACTCGCAGGGCCGCTCTTCGGGATGGGTTTCCATCAGGCGGAGGAGATGCTCTGGAGGCTGATCTACGCTTGGGTCATTGAGGAACTCTTCCATGCTCTTCATCATGGCCTCGAATTCGGCAGCAGCTTTGGCTGTCCTTTGCAGTTGCTCCTCGCGCTGCTTCTTCAAGGATTCCTCACGTTTCGCACGTTCTTCAGCCTGCTCCTGCTGAAGGCGCTCCACCTCCTCTTGCTTCTGTCGCCGCTTGGCCTCATCGATGCGGAATTGCTTCTGGGCGATGGCCTCACGGTGCAGCCAGGCCCTCTCCGCCTCCTGTTGCTCTCGCTCAGCTGCCTGGCGTTGGAATTCCTCCAGTTTCTCCTGGCGTATTAAATATTCCTGGTACTCTGGATCTGCGAGTCTTAGGTTCTCGGCTTCTAGCTCTTGTTTATCTCGTTCTTTGGCTGCCTTTTGGCGGCGCCGCTGGCGCTGCTTCTTTTTGGTCAACTTCCGCCTAGATATAGAATTGTTTAAATTAGTTAATGTAAGGAAAATAACATTTATTTATTTACCTTTTTCCCGGCATTTTAACATAAACAATGTGCCAATGAGGCCGTTGAAGTATAAATGAAATAAATCCTCTGGAGACTACAAAATACCATTTTTAGAACATATTGATTGCAAAAAATACCATAAATATGAGTTGATATTTTTCTTTTCCACGGGTGGTCAGTCTATTAAATGTCACAAGTAAAAATCAAGTATACGCCAAAGGGAACGATAACAAGTATACGTAAATAATTAATATAAATATTTACATCCTAGGTGGCTCTTTCAGTTTTCACAGCTCTTGTCGGCGAAGCACATAAAGTTTTTATATTTCTTGTTATTTCCTTGAAAGCTTACTTTAATATTTAATTTTAGTAAAATGAACAAAAGTATACATTTAGTGATTGATAAATATTAAAATATAATAAAAGAATAAAAATAAAAGAGCCGAAACAATATTGTTTGTTTATATTTTTAAAGTGAATAAATAAATATATAAATATAAATATAAATATATAAATATATAATAAATATATAAATACGTGTTATATTATGTGTTAAAATATATTTCTGTAAAGTTATTCTGATAAACTTTGCTTCTTGTTTGTATATTTCGTATTTCAACTCAGACTGTAATAAATATAAAAGTTAGAATTTGACAAGCTTGGTTTTTATATTTTAACTATTATACATTTGTATTACACCAAGTTTGCGTTTACTGCCATAAAATATAATAGTGAAAAGTTTTTCCGTCAAACTTTTCACCACGATTTAAGGGGAAATTCGTAATTCAAACAAAGCTTTAGCTTGAATTTCGAATTTCCCCTTTGCAAAAGCATTCGAAAAACCAAACCAAGCTTTGTTGCTGGAAAACCTCAAAAAAACCACCCCTCAAAGCGAAGCATCGGAAAATGTTGCTCGGGCCGAAGATGCGAAAAAAAATCAAATTCAGTGATAAAGTGAAATTCGTGCGCGTTGGTTCAGTTTCACATTATACACTTCGTGTGCCCGCTCTCCCGCTCTTCTCTCCGGCCCAGCTCCGGTCGTGAATTCTGCGTGTGCTCTTCGGATCGGAATCCGAATCCGGACAACCGTATCCGGACTCCGTCGCCGGATCGCTTTTGGTGTGTGTGTGTGGGCGTGGGTGTGAATGTTTGAGAGCAGGAAAAACAACAACAAACCGTAGCTTAAACTGCAGAAACTAAGCCAAAAAACAATTCTCGCGGCACAATTTGATATTTAGATAAATTAAATAATTCAGGCCGCCGGCAACTAAACGTGTCTGTGCTATCATCATCTCACAGGCATTGCCATAAAATATACATTTCTATAATAAGTAGTAATAATAACAATTAAAATAGTGAAATTCAATTCAATAATCGGAAATGGCCATCGCAATGCGACGACTAATTGGATTTATGCTGAATTTGGCAGCACTAACAGGTGAGTGACTCCTAAAACTGATGAGCTGCACGGGGAAAATAGTTTAAAAAATTCTACAACAAAAATTTATACAAGTAAAAAAGCAAATACAAATAATCCATGTATCCCAATTATTGCACATTAAAATATTAATTTTAAATTAATTAACATGGATGTTTTTCAAGCTATTAGAAGTCCCCTTTCTTTTGGCAGCAACTTATTTCATTAAGTGAATATTATATTAAAATATTACATATTAAAAAAAACATTGAAAGAGTAGCTTTATTGGACTGATAAGTCACAGAAAAAGATCCCAGGAATTTAATGAAACTTATTTGTTATCTTTGGAGAAATCAAGTCCAAGAGATTTGCTATTAAAGATAAAAAAGATTGTTGTATAAGCTGATTATATGAATGCTAAGAATTAGTATAAGATTAAGGTTGATTATGACTTTTGATAAGCAAGATTTTCACGTCCCAGATATGTCCCATAAATAAATCAAGTTTTTAAAACCAAATCTCTAAGCGCTATCTCAGAATTACACAGGGATTTATTGTGTGTTTAAGTATTAACTAAGAACTATTTTATTTGAGGATAAAATAAAGGATTTTCTTTTATAAAAATAATATTAAATAAATATTAAAACTTAATAGAAACCAATGTTTATAAATATTTTATATCTTCCTAATATATATTAATTACTATGAATGTTATGTAGATCAGACAGATGTAATTAATATTTTGCTTTAGAAATATAAATCCTTAACAGCTGAAAATAAGAATATTTTCACTTTAAATGCTTAATTTACTTTACTTTAAATTAGCATTGACCCCTTTTTAGATTTCAGTGTGACATTGTGCGGTAAGCGTGGTGCCACCTATAAGGGCTACGTAGGTGGAAGGGGCTCTGGGGCTCTTCCCAGTTACGTTCTGCGTTTTATTTTCGGTCTCATGGACACCGACACCGACACCGTCACCGTTTATTATGTTCTTGGCCCGCCGTCGCGTCGGACAGTTACGAGTTACGAGTTTTTAGTTCGAATTCATAATAATGTTCTTGTTGTGGTCTTCCAGCAGGCAGGCAGCCAGGCGGAAGTCTTCTTCCTCTCCTTGTGTCGTTACGTATTTATCAATATTTGCTTTCGGTATTTAGTTTTCTGGCTCAAGTGTTTTGTGGCTAATAGAAAATCGATGGCACATTGTTGCACATTTTGCGGGCCATTATGAAAGCCATACTGTCTTTGGTTGAGCATCTGAGAGATACAAAAGTGTATCTCAAAGAGCCAGCAGCTGGTATTTTTTCCATGACAGTCAACGATGTTTGCTCTCAGTCTTTCGATCAATTTCCACTGCCTAAAAGCCGTCTAAAGGGGTGTTAAGTCGGTCTCGAATGGCATTTCTCCGTTGGACAACTGCCACTTGCCTCTGATGTCTGTGAGGCCTTCGGGACCTCTGATGCCTGTGATGCCTCTGACTCTCCATGGGCCTCTGTCTCCCAACTGGCACTTCAATCTGCATGCTCCACATTTATGTGGCACTGCGTTTTTGGCTCTTTTGCCTCCACTTTCTTTGATTTCATTCCAGGCTCCACTCCACACCCTTCAGTCCCGGCCACATCCTCATCCTCGTCCTTGTTCTGGTTCTGTTTCGACGCGGCGCTGGTCCTCGCAAATATTTAATTTAAGCCTGGCGACATCTCTTGCTGAAGGGTATCTACAAATTGTAAGGAAAGAAAAACGGGTTCATTTTATATTTATTTTTAGGAAAATGTTTCTTGGGATATATCTATTAAATTTTTCTAGAAATTTCACTGGAATATCTGAAAAAATAAAATTAAATATTCCTTAAACTCCTGCTAAAGTGTTTCACACTTCAATTAATTAACTCAAGCAAAGTCTTGATAAGTTAGCTCATTTAATAAATCTCTTAGAACTAAAGGACTCTTCTCCGAGAGTACAAAAAGTGCTGCATCTGCAGTTGCTTTTATCCTTTTGCCAGCGCCAACGGCCTTTTCGCACTCCCTCCTCCCGTTTATTTCTGTTGCTGTGTCCCACTTGCGGTTTTGTTTAATTACGCATATTACTCCGCCTTTCCCTTGCCCAGTGTCATCCCAATCCCAATCCCAGCTCCGGATCCTGTTTCTGGTGCTGTTGCTGTGGTCACTTACTGACGAGGACGAGTGTCTTTGGTTTGGATCTCTTGAGGCTTGTCAACGGCAGGGAGCATAGCATTTCCGGAGTGGTATTGCGGATGGGGTCGAATTGCTCTGCGGTTGTCAAGCATTTCCGCCGGGGACAACGCTCAGAAGGGGTTGTGTGAAGCTGACCAACTGGCTTAGAGGGTGACAGACAGGCTCTGCTGCTACTGGTGAAGCCAAATCGGACTGGTTAATTACTTTGCGGGTGGCCGGGAGATAAGTGCTGCCTCGTATTTATCATATTTACTCAGTGAATTCAGCAAATTAAAATCAATATGAAGCCTGCAGCCGAGGCATCCATTAATTATACAAGCGGCTTTGGATGCCACTGCTGCTGCTAATGAGGTAAAGTGTCGACAGTGACGCCCTCAGCGCACAAAGTGTCCCATTACTTTCGTCCAGCACTGTTCGCCGCCGGCCTTTTAATTGAGGAAAAGGTCAGCGTCGCATCGATTTTAATGCAACGAAAAGGAAAAATAAACAGGGGACCAGCAGCAGATACTCTGGGATCGGGGCTTGGATTTTGTAAATCATTTGATTTTATTAGAATTTATTTGTAGATAAATATCTCTTTATAAAAAGATGACTGAGAGGTAAGGTTTTAAAGGACTTGTTTTGTAGTAATTATTATATTTCTTTTATTAGATTTTTCTTATTACAAAATTTTTAATATTAAAAATTTTTATACAATATGAATGACTTTCTAATGTATTAAAATATTAATAATATATCTCAAAAAATTATTAAAGGACTTCCAAATATGTATTATATTTTTAAATCCTAACAAATAATACAAAGCCTAAAACCATATCATTACCGAATTAAACAAATCACATTAATGATTTTAATGTAAATATTTAGAAAAAGTGCATACAATTTTTTTCACTTTAAAATAAATATTTATTCCATTGAACTGCCTTTTTACTTTGAGTTTTCCTTGTGCAAATTTATTTTTTCTATAGATTCTCCTAAATACACTCTCCCTAAATCCTGGAAAATAAAAAAAGCCTGCAAACAAATCACACAAAGTTCCAGTGTGCCGTTTTAGTTGAGGGCCGAGGGCTGCGTTTGCTGTAGGCGGAGATACTGCATGCCCACGCATAGTTCGGGCGCTGGCGATTCAATTTAGTTTGCCACTTAACCCCAGAGTGCCCCACGCGGTGGTGGGGCTGTGCCACCTTTGGCTTTCGGCCGGAGGGCGGGAGCGCAGTGCAGCGGATGATAAATTGCCACTTGACTTTGCATATTTGCGCTGTCAACGGGTCGTGAAAAGGGTGATGATGTCAAGGGGGAGATGGAGTTAGGGGAGAGAGAGAGCAACAGTGACATAAAACAATAATATTTTGTTTATTTAATATTTATTTATTTTACTTTATAAATATTGAAAAAGGAAAATTAAAATTAAAATGTGAAATGGAGTTTTTAAAGGGATTTTTAAGAGCTGGATTTGCCTTTATTTTTACGGTTGATATTTCATACAAAAATTAATTTATAATGTATAGATTTTGTTTTTCTTTTATAAATTTAAATAAACCTTGAAGCTGCGATATTTTTTTCTGTGTAACCATCATCAGCAGACCACAAAACGGTCTCCACTTGGTCTCCCTTTACTGTTTTCTATTGAATTTGTTCAACTTTCGTCGGGCATCCGAACTTTGACTTCTGCCCGAGTTTTTCGTGTGTGAAAGTGTTCATGTGGCCATGGGTCCGTGTGTGTGTTGAGAGACAGCCCAGAACTCATCATCAACCTTGACATCTTTTAAGTTTTTAGGGGAACTTCCTCGCGCCAGCGGGAAGTCAAAAAGACGACCGCAAACAAGGAATCGACCATTGTTAGGGGAGAGCCGGAGGATCTGGTGTGCCTTTCATTTAACTGACACTTGCAAAAGTGTCCTGTCATCCTTCCGAGCTTTCCGTTTTCCGCTGCCAGTCACTGCTTTCTCCCTTCCCTCCCACATTTTGCATGCATGATTTTCGGTGTCACCGTGCTTTTCTCCTCTCACTCTGCTCTTTTTTTATATATTTTCTGGTGTGTCAAAAGTATTCGTTTTGTTATTATTTTTTTAAATCCGACAAGCACTCCACGTAGAGTGGCTGTCAGGTGGTGTCGGGCCTTGCATTTAAATGTGTGCCACTGACACAGCTCCCCCCAAGATACGCCAGTTTCCCAATTTTCCTCACATCACTCGGTTTTTTTTTTCGGCGTGAATAATTACGATACCCCTACCCCAGTGCACCCTCAGGGGTCGCCGGCGAACTCAATTTGTTAACACCCAAAATGTGTTGTGTCTGATCCAAATTCTGTGATTCTTCCAAATGGTTACAGGGCCAGTAAAGTGAAGTTAATTGGGATGCAAATTGGAAAAAACATTGACTTTTTGTGGAGTATTTTATAGAGTTTTCCAGGGAGCAACAAAAATGGCTGTAAAAATATTTAAAATTCTGTTATTGGTATTTAAGAAAAACATGTTATAAATGCCACAATTTTTTTTTTAAATGAATTATTGGATACTTGAAAGGATTAAAGATTTTTTCATTAAAGAAAATATATAGTTAATAGTTTTAAAATTTGAAATCAATAGAAGCTTTGCTTAAAAATCTTTATGCATGTCCCTCTGATTTTTATGTCTTAAAAAAATTTAGCTCACCAAAAACAAATTGTTTTAGCTCGTAAAATCACTTAAAAGACCTGTTATGGTGCTCTTACCTTTCCGTGAAAAAAAAACTTATCAAAAAGTCCATAAAAAATGTAGAGAAACCGCCGCAATTTACGCTTTGTTCGGACATTTATTATTTAGCTGAAATGGAACGGAATGCTGGGACTGACAAATTCGAGTGCATCACTCCCAGTGGCGAGCACTTTGACATTTGAACAAATTGCTGTGGCAATTACATGGCACTGAGTCAAACGTCCAGAAATCATTGCACTTGTGGCGGGAGAATGCAGAGACAGAGATACAGATGTGTGACATTGTTGGAGAATTCAATTTAGATTGCTTCTCGCCGCTTTGTTTATGATTTAATCAATTGCTCATTAATTAAACGCCTTTGTGTTTTGTTCTTTCTTGCTTTTCTCTTCCCAGAATACTGCACAGGGGTAGGTAATGTTTCAATTTGTGGCACGGAGTGTGTGTGCATTAATCATCAATTAACCTCTGACCCCCGGCTGGCAGAGTTAAACAATAGATATGTGACAGAGCTTTGGGGTTGCCACAGCAAGCAGCTGGAAAAGTGGGTGCCGTTGCCGGGAAACCATTCAATGCAGGCAACATTGTGCCACGGGGGGCGTGGCCAGTTTGTGTGATATAATTTAATTAAATGGTTAAAAGATATGGCCATACCTACTAGCCCTTGGAGCCATAAAACACATGCCTGGCTATTTTTCAGGCGAGTTTAATTGATGTTTATGTTTGGTTCCCATTGAAATGAATTGCCCAGCAACACACACAATCGCGAAAAAAGTATTGGCAAAAAATCGTTAATAATAATCGATTTGTGTGTGGGTTTTCAATCAATGCAAATATAAGGGAAAAAAAACAGGAAAACAGGCGAAAACCCAGGGGCAAGCCACGCGCTTTTGCAGCGGAATCCGCAATTTAATCGCTGTTTTATGGCCCTCTGTCTGACATTGGTTTTTTAACCCATTTCTTTTTATGTCAATTGCTTTAGCACGAATTTATTTATTTAACGGTGGAAAATATTTTTTAAAAAATCCCGTTGAAAAAACCATCAACAAATTGCTGCAAAATGCTCGGTTTGTCAATAACTCTAAAAAGGAATTTGCTGCGGTTGCCATAGCCATGTAACAACATAATTTTGTAGTGACAAAAACCTGGATAGATATTGATATGATCTTGGGGTTAATGGAAAACGATTTTGTTTGTTTTTAAATATAAAGATTTGTGTGAAATTAAGGGTAGTTTATAATGACATTAAAATTATTTAATGAATTTTTAATAAATAAACTTAAAATTTGATTTATTTTTTTTTTATTCTATTTTATATTACATTATTTTTTATATATTTTTATAACTTCTTGAATTAAATGTTATTCAGGAAATAATAAAATGAAGAAAAACCCCAAAAACCATGCAACGCTTTCTGGCATACTTTAAGCATTTAAAGGAACTGCCTTTAAGCCAGTGATTTTTTACTTCAAAATAAATCTGATCCTTATTTTAAGAACTAAAATTCCCCAAAACTCGAAAGTTTACCCATGCCTTCACCCAAGATCGCTGAACATATCACTCTTTTTCGCTCGAAACTTTCCCAATTAATAGCCTTGAGCAAACACACCTGTTTAAGTAAGTATAATTTACCAAACTCCTCCATCAGCTGCTGAACTTTTCACTTTTTGCATTTTCCACCCTCCACCCCCCTGAAGGCATGATGAAAAAAATTCTGTTTAAACTCTGCGGCCAATTTATGTGGCTGCTGCGATTCGCCATGAATACAAAAAGCGGCTGAGTGCGGCACAGAGGCTGAATCTGCGACTACATATAATATGTGTCTGTTCTATATACATATATGTATGTATGCATATGTGATAAAAGGCAGAGCAGAGCGGCTCATAAAAAATGCACCACATAATGCCGCATGACCCGGCCGAGGCACGCCCACCTACAGACTCCATAAAAAAAGAAGAAAAAACAAGTGAATGAAATAAATGCGCGTATTGTCTGACAACAAGGCGGAAAAAAAGGAAATAAAGTGCAGAAAAGGAGCAACAGCAACAGAAGCTGTGATGAGGAAAAACTCCAAACCCGACCGACAGTTATTATAAGGAAGCCAGCCAGACGAGGGGGTGTGTGTGTGTGTGAACTGTTTCTGTGTGACAGCGATGCTAACCTAGTTTATGACAGAGTTTAAATTATCCCTTTGTTTTTGCCGCTGTGTTTTTTCCGCTCGACAAACAAAAGCCAAAGACCAGTGAAGGAAAAAAAAACATCAGCTAACAGTTGCATCTGGCCCACTTCAGAGTGAGTGTGTGTGTGTTGGGGTTTTCTTTTGCATATGTGTGTGTGTGCATTAATGGCGATTCTACCATCAAGAAATTGCATATTAATCAACTGAAGGCAGGCAGGAATCTAACGAAGGGTAGGAAGTCTAAGGATATCGTTTTGTAGGCACCCTGGAAATCAGATTTATTTATTATAAAATTAAAACAATTTTGGGAAATTATTTGTGTAATTTGAGGGAGTTTTTTGTATAATTTTTGCATATAAATATTAAACAAAAATGGAGATAATGTTGTGTTGCTTCTTTATTAATTATTTCCTATTTAATTTGAAAAAAAGAACATTATTTGTAAGAATTTATAATTAAAAAGAAATTATATTTAATGATTTATATTAAATAATTTATATATATTTTCAAAAGCATATATAAGAATTTATATATTTCCAAAACGTTCTAGATAGTTCAAATATATGTTTTAAATAACACAAAATGCCAATTATGAAAATGGTATTTTGGTATTTTGCATTGAAAAAGTAAAATTGGTTTCTGATGTGAGAGATAAAAGATCTCGAAGAGTTTTTTATTAACATTTTTCAGACTATTGTTCCCCATTTTAAAGTTTGAAGCTAAAACTCTATTAAAAACATTACTTTTCCAGGATCTTTCTCAAATATATACCCCATTAAACAAGGGGTATCATTATGAAAGGCAAACCTTATGTACCTTTAATGATAGCCCGAAATCGTGCGGCGAATTTGTGGCTTATGAGTGTGTGTGGCTGCTTTCCGAGTATTTGTCTGCGGCTGCGGCTGGATTCTCTAATGGCGTCTGTAACGATGAAGGCCAAAGGAGATTTGCTCAGCAGCTCCTGGCCGAAAGACCATTGCCATTGCCGCTGTCGCCTGACAGGTCTTTATGGCCACGCAATAAACACAAATTGCCTGTCATATGTGCGCTTTGTGTAACGAGCGTCGGAAAGTCAGAAGTAAAAAAACCCCAGCGAGAAGCTTAACAATTTGTTTCGTACGCAGTGCGTTCATCGAAAGGCTGTCAGTGAGCCTGCCTGCCTGCCTGCTGGCCGCCAGGAGGCAGCGCATAAATCTGCCGCCCTTGGGGAGTGGGTGTCCGAGTCCATGTCCAAGGAGTGCTGCTCCAGGACACACCACACACACTGACAATTGAATTTATTGGGCCCGAGTCCATCAATCAGTTAATACGAAGCCAACGAATGGTGGCTGTCCGGCCGAGCCTGGTAATAACAGAGAAGCGTGAGAAGTTTGTAAGCCGTAAATGTAAATTGTTATGGCTGGTGAACGAACAGTGGAAAATATATATAAATTTAATCAGCATTTAAATTGTTAAAGAAATCTGGAGAAATCTTCTACTTAAATATCCTTTTTAAGTAAATGCATTACAATTCCCTAAGGCTTCACTATTTTTTAGTAATAAAAACCCAAAACAAACAAGCTTTAACAATTTAAATAATTTACAAGTAAACCCACATAAAATCCCATCCAATTAGGAAAATACTTCCTGGGATTTAGCCACTGTGCCTAAAGGGATAATGGCTCGTGTGTGGAGCTTGGTGTAAACTGAATCTGAATGATGGCCAAAGGGGGAGCACTTTAAGGCGGAATCTCATTAGGACAACTGCTTATAAAATATATAATATTTATAATACTATCTTGCACCTTTTTGTTGGCCAAATAAGTTATGCCGAAGGACCAAGCACACACGAGGCTGTCATCATAACTGGGAGTGCACTTGTTGTTTGCCAGCTAACAAACTTTGTGGGCCGGGCATTAAATGTTTAATGAATTGCATTAGCTTGGCGAGTGGACCGAAGTTTAGTCTAATTAAATGTGGTCCCAACTTTGGCAACGACTCTCCGCCACGCCTCCGAGATCCCCCTCCTTGGCAATTTGTCACTCTTAATGACTAGTCAGCGGGCGCCTGGGCAACATGCTCCTGCAGGCTGCAGTTCCTTTCACCCAGCTCCTTCATCGACTTAAGGAGCGAACTGTAATGTAATTGAAAAGTTTCCGGCAAAAAGGGGGGTTCCTGCAGTCTGCAGTCTGCAGTTTGGACCTGGCTAGCTGACTTAGCCGCAGCCAAGTCCCGGCATCATCATCAATGCAGCACAAATGGAGCATGGCCATGCCATGAAACAACAGCACGTCCCTTCGCCAAATTCAATTTGTCAAAAAAGATGCTGTCACGGAGTGATGCCTGAATGCTTGCTTAATTCCTGCTCCAGAGAAACGGAGAAACGTCTAAGGAGAGAAGGGGTATTACTGGGGAAAATAGTATCATTTGTTAGCTGCACGTGAACAGTTAATAAATGCCATGACAAATGCATCGAAGGCAGCAGCCGCCAGCCACAGTGCGTGCTGCAATTACAGCACTCTTCGGCGGCGGCACTCTTTGGCAGCCACATTTATTGCGGTTGCTACCATCATTATGACTTATTGTTGTCAGCGCGTGTTTACATGGCGTATGAGCAACGGAAATGAGATGAAAGCCAAGATGGTTCGGTTATAGTGGTAGAAATCCAAAGAATTTGGTTAGGGAAATGATAGATTTTATGGGGTTTAGTAAGAAGTTTTTATAGGGTTTTAGTCATAGGAATTTATGATGTTTTGTAAATAAAGAAGCTAAATAGATTAGCTGATCTGACACAGTCCAACACACGTATTGGGAATTCCCTTTCACTTAGAATTTCAGAGTAAAAAAAAAAACGATTATGCACGTATTTCTTTGGAAATATTAGAAAATAATTATCTAAAATCAACATCAAATATAAATAAAAATATAAGTTAAAAATTTGTAATAACAAGTTATTATTACATTTTTTATGTGTTTAATATTTAAGGCATTTAATTAAAATCACAATTCAGTAGGTGATTTATGACACATCTTTGTGTGTTCATCTTTTTTATGTGGACTTGCCGTCCCCACCAGCAAAAGGTCCTTTCACACATGTCCCAGGACTAGATACTGCCGATTTATATGCCACTTGGCAGGCTCTTGCCTTAATAGCAGCTCGAGAAAGCAAAGCGGATTTTGATGGCTACACGTCGCCAGTTCACCAGTTTGCTAGTGGCAGCTTCCACCACTAAAGATCAATTTCGCTGCAATTTAAAAATGCACTTAACTCCGCCGCCACGCCCCCTTGGCAAGCTCATAAAACTATTGAGGCGTTGCAGAAGAGCAGAGCTCCGGACTCGAGTGAGTTACGCGACGCAGCAGCCCAAAACGAGTTGGGAAAAACCTTTCAAACTTCTTATGACTTTTGCCAGAGAGCTGGGAAAAAACTTTTGGCTGTTGAATAACAATAAGCTGTGAAATGGGGAAACGCTTCAGCCGTGGCCTAGAATGGCGGCAGAGGAAGCACAAGTCCTGGTAAATGGCTTGGCAGATAAGAGCAGGTAGCTCTGGCAATGGCAAAGCGCTTATCTGGACACGACCACGCACATATATGTGGAGGGGGAGGAAGTGGGAATTGAGTCCTTAATGTGCGGGAGAAGGATATGTCGAGAGTTTCGGTTGGTGGTATGAATTATTCCGCTCGCAGCAAGGTTAGACTTATTCTGAATTATAACCTGACACTCGGCTGATAAAATCTATGAAAAAGTGTTCTTAAAGGAAAATTTATAAAGAGATTATTAGTTATTAAAAGGTTTTGCTAGATGGGGAAAGTGTGTACTTAGGGGAATTTGCATTGAGATTATAATTTTATGGGTTTAAAATATATATCTGAAAGAATAATGTATAATAATTTATGAAAAACTTCTTCAATGTTTTACTAAAAATATAACCAGCTCACTAAAGTATTACTTCTTTATTTAATTATTTTCTTAAAGAGCAAAAACAAAACCCGAGTCAATTTCTTCAATTAAAAGCTGACCTTGCAGAGAGAAGCTATATTTCTGGACTTGTGCCTCTCATAAATTGCCAAACACACATCGCTGACCCAACATTCCAAAGGTTATTTGCATATAAAAAAAGCCAGCTTCTGAGAAACCAATGAGCTCAGCCCCTAAAAAAACTTCAATCATCACCACAAATAACCTTCCAGACACACCTTTGGAATCAAAGCAAGACCCCATTGATTTTTCCCCAGAGTTTCCACCCATCATAAGGTGGTTGGTCAAGGTTGCTCTTGTCATTCCAGCTAAGAGCTTCTGGCTTTGGTATTATGGAAATGCTTGTAATTAGACAACTGCAAATAGGGCCAGAAGCAGTAAAAGAGATGGCCGGAACAGTAAGGAAAAGAATGAAATTTACATTTCACTCTAATCCTTTGGCTCCGCCTGTCATTTGCACTCACAGCTCGCCAGGCATGGAAAGAGTCTTAGGAATGAGGCAAGTGGAAAGCTGCATTCGTTTGTTCGTCTGTTGTACATTTTCATTTTCAACACAAAGTTTTGTTTTATTACCCCGAGGACACGAACAAGACTTTGTAACTTACAAGCCAAATAACAAGTTGGCCCAGCAACCAGCCAGAGCAATGGGCAACCGGAATGGGAATTCGAGGAGGCCAAGGTACCGAGGGCCAAGGTTTGTTGCAGTTGTTAAAGTTAGATTTGATAATAAAATTACTTTTGCCTCCGCTGTTCTGCTGTTGCTCTGCTGCTGCCCAGCTGCCCTGCTGTCCTGCTCCTGTGATAGCCTTATTGTTTGCCTTGTTTCTGCTCTGGGCTTAGTCCAAGTTGGCCCAGTTGGCAGCCGTGACTTTGTAATGAGTCTCCGTGCGCTGCGTGACCAGTAAGTTGTGTCGAAAATCAATCATAGTCCAAGCAGGCTCTCCAGCTCCCAACACGAGACATCAAGATATGCAATTAGTGGCATTATGTTTGAATCTTCAATCACTAATGCACTGCTCCCACGCCTCACTTAATCTCGTTCATTATGCAGAGATTGACTGGTGGACGGCCAGGGTGTGTGTGTGTTTGTGTGTGCCTACTTAACATGGCATCCGAGTCGGAGCCCAAGTCCGGCTTGAAGTCCTCTCGAGGTGCTCAAGGCGACGGAGAGACCTGTTAATGAAGTGCCCAAATCTCCGACAGCAGCAGGTCAGCTCTGGGACTGGGTTGTCCTTTCAAGAGGGCTAACAAGCAGCTCATTACACAGAAAATTTATTAAATTAAGTTTTGATAGTTTGGATAAAATTAATTGGAAAATATATTGCTTTAAATTTAATTATGGTTTGTTAATAAATTGTTTCAGAAGAAGATATATTATTGCATTAATTCTAAGAGCTGACTTAAAAAACGTATAACTTATTGGTTTTACATTTAGTAAGTTTATTAAAATATATTTTTTATTTGTTTTAGGAATTCATAATCCTCCCTTTCGATATGCCTTTATTTTTCTTAAGTATATTTATTTATATATTTAAGTACCATTGTTCTGCAGTGTAGTTTCCATTATATTAAATTTTAATAAGAGATTGGACTTGTTGATATTTTGGTTTGTGTACATAATTAACCTTTGACTGGCTTTCAATATGCAGCTACTAAAATCTTTCCCTGGGCAATACAAGATGGTTTCCTAATAAATATTGATAGAGTCAAGAGAATTATTGATATTTTCTTTAATTTCTATGAATTCATAACATAAATGATAGATTTTAGAAAGTTTCAGGGATTATATTTATGTATAAAAAGACGAAATTTAATATATATATCTAACAATGATAGTTAAAACCAAAGCTTTCTTTTCAGCATCAACTTGAAAACCTTCTTTTTATCATTTTCCCAACTCATTTCATTTACAGAAATTCCCTCCAATTTCACCTTCGCTTTAACATTCGCAAAATGTGCTTCCATTTGCAAATTCTGTGGCCAAACTTCTGTCATTTGCCAAAAGCAAGCAAGATGCAATCGCCGCTTTGCGAAGTACAGCTTGGATGCTTGTTCAATCAATAAGTGACTTTGCGCTCCGCTCTCCGCCGGACACAGTCGCTGTTGTTCCTCCGACAGCAAATGCGTTTAATGTGTCGATCAGGGGACAAGTGGGGCCCGGCCTTCTACTGTTTTTCGACCATAAACGGGGACGAGGCATGGCGGACTCTGTAGTGCCCCATCGATGGGATGAAGTGTTGCATGGACTGGTGATTGGAGTGCCAGTTGCACAATGGAGTAGCAGTCACCAGCTATTAGGCAGTCGCCCTACCGGTGTGCATGTCCTGCCGGTACACACACACACACACACTCCTCCCCTCTCTGGCAGGACAATTGGTGGGCTTAGAGCCTAGGAGTCTTAGTTGCTTAGGCACATGGCTTTGTTTTGGGAAGAGGCCAGCAGGGTGGAAACTCACTTAAAATCGCTCAGTGCGTAACGTGAGGGTCTGCCCTCCAATCTGGACGAGGGCCAGGACTCACCGCTTTTTGTATGACGTGACGACTGCCCCAGCAACAGTGAGGCAGAAAAAATAACACAGAGGAGGGAATCTGCACTTAAAGCAAGGTCCTCGCTTTATCCGCTTTAAGTTCCCCCTCCTTCTGGATCGGGTACCCATTGTCTATGCATGCAATTTTCACTTTACCCGAATGCGTGTGCTCGGCCTGTGAAATATGCACACGCTTAAATTGTTAATCATACGCAGCGTGGACCGGCGCGGCGCAGTTTCCTGCTGTCGCGCTCAACCAATTCCCTAGAAAGCTGCTCTGCTCTCCGCTGCAGTGCCTCCAAGTCCCGGGTCCGAGTGTGTGTGTGTGTGTGAGATAGAGCACTGGCACTCGCACTCACAAAAATTGTACCAGCCAAGGCAAGGAAGCCATAATTCTTTTTGGAGAACAAAAGAAAGGACGAAGCGAAGCAGGGAATTTAAGGTTTGAACTTGGCAATAAATTAAAATGTTTTAATTCCTTTTAAAATATATTTTAAATTCCCATGAATTGTAAAAGATTTTAAAAGTAGTTTGTTTCAACTGAAAAGAATTCATTTGAAAGCTTAAATATTTAACAAATACTTGCCTTACTTAACCTAATAAAATAACAAATTTAAAGCTCCGGAAACCCCCAAAAATTCTATTCAACATAATAGCTGTAATCTCTGTCAAATTATAATTTTTTTCCCGTAGTCCCTTTGATGTTTCAACAAGTTATCATGGCTGATTTTGGGGCCAGCGGCTAATGAGCCGCCATTGGGTGACTTGGCCACAGATTCCCTGCGGCGCAACGCTGTCAAAGTCTCGCTTAATGCCATTACCCTGCCTGATTACAGTAATTACTGGGCAAAGTGGCCCGCCAGAGTTCATTGCACCGCAAATTGAGCGCTGCATTAGCTCATGACAGTCTCCGAGTCTAGACAGACAATGGCAAATGGCCAGAGACGGGGCTGGGGGCCAAGTCAAATTAATTGCTAAACAAAGACGTTGATGCATAAAAGGACGAAATTGCTACAAGGTTTCCTGTGAACTTTTAATTGCTTTTTTTTTTTGTTAGTTTTTCTGGAGACAGAAAACATAAAATATATATTGAAGTAAAGGTAGATTTAAGGAAATTGAATATAATTTAATGAAGCTTTAGGTAGAGTATATATGATAAAGAGAAGTTGGAAAGAAGAAAATACAAATTGAATTCCTGTTTACTTCTAACATAAATATTCATTTTATAACATCAATTATTCTATAGAATTTTACAACTAATACCCATTAAATATATTTTATTTACATCTTCAAGTTTTATATTGAACCTTCTTCTAAAATATTTCAAAGCTCTCTGAACTAAGGACGCTGTTTCCCATTTTCAGCCAGGCGGGCCTTTTGATAATCCTCTTATGACGGAGCCAACTTGTGCCAGCTTAGAATTAATTAAGTTCAAGTTGCAATCGCAGTTGTCTTGAAATCCCCTTGAGGTGGAAAGCATCTTCATTAATAATGCTCAACAGTTTGGACATGTTTTGACATTTTGCGCTGCTTTCAAGGCCTCGGGTGGACACTGAAGCTGAAGTTCCCACTGATGATGGGATTATTAACGTGCAATTGTATATACATTTTGGCCGACTAATTAGGATTCAATTACACGGCATAACACAAGTTATAGAAGCTATTGTGTTAGTTAAATGCAACCCAAATCGATTTCCACACTTTGGTATGCATTACCACAGGAATATTCGGAATTATTTGCTGTAATAATGTTCACTTTTTGGTCCCTGATGGAAATTGTTGTATTTATTGTTGAGATTTCTGAGAGGATTAAATTTATTGCTTGTACAGTAAACAAGGCTTAATAAGGATTATTTAGTTTGAGTAAACAATGAGGTACTTAGGAGCTTAATTGCTTCTATATCAATATCTTCACTACTCAAGGATAAAATTCCTATTAAAACTCTTGGGTTTTGCTCTTCAATGTACCACTGTTTCGTTATTCCATTAACACCTTAATTATGCTTCATTATTTACGCTTTTCACCTTTTTTCTTGAGTTTTTTCTTTTGGTTTTTGGCAATGTTAATGCTTAATAATTCACAGGCAGTAAGCAGGGCAAGGACTTGGGCCTAAGGGCTATGCAACATGAAAAATTGTACATATATTTTTTTGTGTGTTCGTTCGTTAAGCGCTTTCCTTAACTTTGTGTGTTAACTTTTTGCGCGGTCGGGTTTTTGTGGCAAATTTACACGAGCAGGTGTGAAATGTAAATGCGCCCGAGTTGCTGCTCCTGCCACACACCCCCCTCACACACACTCTCTCGCATACACAGGCATAAAGACGAGTCGCACATGCGGCACACATTTGGCTTTGGAGCTCTGCGCGAACTTTAATTACTTTGGCCAAAGTTAAAGGCGTGCGCAAGTCTCGTATAACTTTTTAATTAGTTGCCTGCCATCGCATTTGCCTTCAAAGCAATCAACGCGTCAGCAATCGGCACCAGCACGTCGTCCTGTAAGGGGTCAAAGGGTGAGAGGGCAGGGATGTTGGATAGGGGGTTAAAGTTTTGGGGCAACTTGGCTAAACGGTTGTCCTCCGCAGAACTGCTGGTTTACATGATGTTAACATGCAAGCGAAAGTGCAGTGTCAAATAATAATGAAGCCATTTGATGGCTGACAGTGATGGCTGATAGAAAAAGCCAAGAGTTATCCATAAATTTAATCTCAAAAGTAGTTTAGTAGTTTCAATAAAAATTATCAGATATAAAAGTAAATCGTGCTTGAGTGGCAGTTGTTAGTTAAGCCATAGATTTATTAATTTATATTTGTTAAACTTAATTAAAGTTTAACTATGATTTATAGTTTTTCCAACGATTAAAAGGTAAATAGACATTAATAGATATCATAACCAGTAATAAATATTAAGCCAAATGTTTATTTTTGATAATGAAGAGATTTAAGAAGTGTATTTATTCTAGGCTTGAATTAATTTATATTTCATCAGTAAAATTGTGAATAATTTAGCACGGTACTTATTAATAAAAACGTAATAAGTTATGCCTTTACCGCCAATAATATCTTCAAGCTCGCTTAACCCTCTATAAATGTTTTAAAATGCCCTCCCATATAAACAGCACTGCTTGGCACCACCTTGTCTTTCGGCTGTCCCGGGCTGTCAATAAAACGTGGAAATGTCCCTGTTGAGCAGGATACGCATCAAAATGATGACATTGTGCCTGCCGCCGCTGGCTGCAATATGTCTAATTTATTCATGCACCGCTGACACCAACACCAGCACCCCTTAACCCCAAACTTCAGCCCCCAACCCCACATTCCGACCCCGTTTATGGGCTGGCTTCTTAATCAAGTTGCCGAAATGCATGAGCCTCCCCCCCTAGCACTCGTTGGCCTTAATCAGCTGAGGTTATGATGGCCAACAGGGTCTCAATATGTATGTAAACTCATCATCAGCCACCGAAAGCTGGCTAATTTGTAGCTGCTGTCTATGTGGTGCATTATTGGATTACGGCCTGAAGGAGCCTAAAGAGGCGTGGCATCGGGCGTGTCTGAAGTGAATATAAATAAGCCTTAACTCGCTCTCCATCCGGCACACGAGGCACTCGCAATTGCGAATGTTTTATGCAATTCGGCGTAAAACAAATCACATACGCAGCACATGAAAGCTCAATGGAAAAGCAATTGGAGGTTCCGGGCAAAATTACGATGGAGGTAAATACCCTTTGAACGGAGTTAACAGGATGTGGGTTTTGCTAAAAAAAAGAAATGCCACGAAGTAATTTAAAAGGACAAACGGAAAGCTTTAAAACTATAAAGGTCTGAAATTAATGTTGTTTAAATAGTTTAACTAATGGCTTTTTTTTTTAAATTGAAGTAATTTATATTTTTTTATTTATTTAACCCCGAGATCCTTGTTGGTATATAGTATATATATAGAGTATTTCGCATTTTCGTTGACTGAACGAATTCTTCAGCGAGTGCGTACGTGTGGAAGGGCGAGTCAATCAATCAGCCATTCAAGCCATTTAGTCAGTCAATCAATCAATGCGCTGCCACTGGACGTGCGCTTTATTCTAATCGAGTAACATTTTTTAATGTTTCAGAGAGCGAGAGAGTTAAGCTACGCAGGCCAACGTGGCGTATAATCAATATTAAAGTGCAAGGAACCTCAGACAAATCAGATAATTCAACAGCTTAACACGTAACTTGGCTGCTGAGGTAATTGAGATTATTTCTAGGAAAATTGTGAGAATTAGCTTAAACTTAAGGGGAAATATCCTTGCAGCATTACCTTAGATGAAATCAAACACCCCTTTTGACCTGCTTAACTCGCTGAGCTGGCACATTTGCCTTCGAAGCTTTATGAAATCTTTATGTGCAAATTATGAAGCGATTTGCCAATGCCCCAAAGGGTAGCCAAAGTCAAATCCCAGCCGGAAAACAGACTCCAGGCTATAGCTGCCAGGCCACAAGGCGCCCGGCAAACATATTCAAAAGTGTCCCCATGAAGGAGATGTCCTATATGCACAGTGCTCAAGGCACTGAATTGTTTTGGTTTTAAAAAATATAAAGAGTATTTGAAAACTATTTAAACTTCAAAAATTGAAAATTCTTTAAGAGTTTTTAATTCAAAAATGTATTTAATTATTAAAAAATATTATAAAAAATCCGTTTTTGAAGTATAATAAAATAGGATTGATAACTATAACTCACAACAGCTTTCCTTGCTAATAAAAAATCGCATAATTACTTTTTTCTTAATTCAAAAAGTGTATGAAAATGAGGAGTATTATTTAAGGTTTTTAAAATACAAACTGATTTCCATGATAAACATAATAGAAAGTGCATCAATAGTTCGCCAGGATCAACCAGTGTCACCAGCAGATCTGAAAGGCCACAGAGCTAGCTGGGCGACATTCAGGAGGAGAACCAGGAACATAGCAATTGAAATGGCATTAACATTTAGCAAACGGCAATGGCATAAGATAGCAAGGATGCCAGAGACGCAGCTGCACTTGGCCAAAATCAAACAATTTCGTTGAGCGTCTGCGAAAATTGCACGTCTGCAAAGCTGCATTCAAGGGGAGAACGAGAGAGCTTCAGGGGGAAACTCTGCTTAAATTCGAGTTTTAGTTGCGAACTGCGAATTGCGTGCTATATATATGTATATGTTCATATACGTATACCTATATCTATAGGTATTTTGGTGGGTTTGCCGGGCACGTTTCGATTCGTTCCGTTGGATTTCATTTGATTTGCCGCCTCAATTGCGCACTTTTGTGCGGTCCAAGTCAAATAGTCAATGGCAATGGCAGTGGCAGTGGCACCAGGCAATGCCAATGGTTCAAACAATTCCTCTTTGCTTGGCGCAATCACTCGAATATTGAGTTTTAATTTCCGGCGTCTTTTTGCCAGCTCTGCCGACATCTGCTGCCTGCCGCCTGCCGCCTGCCGCCGCAGGATATTAAAAATGAGTTGCATTTTTCTATTCTAGCCAGCATTAGGAATCTTTGCACTTCATTTGCATTTGCGGAGAGCGGGGATAACACTAATGAACTCGGTTTAGTAAAGCATCTTGCTGGATCGCCTGGCATTTATTCAAGTTTATGTGCAGTAAATAACACTGAGCATTGCCTTGCATCACCACAGTCTGCAGGTAATGCCAAACTTCCGGCCAAGCCAAGGACTCCAGGCATCCGCCCTTGGCAACTTCCAGTTCCCTTGCGCCACATCACATGGCACTTCATTAGGAGGGGAGTTCTGCATTTCAGAGATGGCAATTTGTAGTTTTTTTCAGGCAAGATGGAAATATTTATTCTTACACGAAATATACTTTCTTAAATTCAGCAAAATTATAAAAGATTTTATAGTAACTCTTTATATTTCTACCTAATTCTCTTCTTATTCTCCTTTTTGAAACATTTTTCTGCCAGCACTGTTACATATTTTCCTGTTGGCGGACCGGAAGGGGTTTAGCCGGGGTGGGGGGTTCACAAAAACCATCAAGCCTGTGGCCAGGGCCACTGACCAAAAACCATTATTAAAGTCGAGCAGCTTAAAAATATGCATGGCATGGGTGGAGCGGCAACCGCAGCACAACAGTACAAGAGCCAACCCGCCGAGTGCAACACAATAGTGGCTAGTAGCTCTGGGCCCACATTGCGTATACGTAACATATTGCTCTACGGCTATTTAAATGTATTTATGCAAACAGCAGCCACAACAACAGCGGGGTGTTGACTACAGAGCATGGAAAGGCAGACAACGCACTCAGCAAATTGTCAAAAGCTGCTTACTGATTTCCATATTGTAAGAGAGAGCAGTTGAAATAGGAAATTCGGATGGGAAATAGTCTAAGGGAGTCAAGTAATGGGGATCTTTAGTGAAGAAATTAGCCTTTTGTTATAGAAAATGTTAAGTTCTTTAACAAAGATCTTGTTTTTATTTTTCTCTGATTTTTTTAAGGCATTTAAACTTGATATTCCCTTTGTAGACAAACATTTTCCCTGCATGATGCTTTATTTATACTCAATTTAAATCAGAGAAGTAGAAAAACGTTTACAAGAAGGGGAGTAGAGCTTAATATTATACCAACTGCATGTGCTGTTAAGTTACCAATTGCATAAATTTCCATAGAAATTACGTATGCCATAGAAGAGGCGATAAGCGGTAGAGTTTTCAATACAGATATATCCGCTGCACGTCGGAGGCGATAGAGCAGAGTCTGGCACAAAGTGGCAGGGCCAATAAGGCGCTGGCTGCTGCTTAGTGAGCTCGAAAGTGTGCAACAGCTTGGAAATGGTTGCCCGACCAACGCACACGCGGCGTATGCGCAACGCTTTGTCAACTTGTTGTTGAGTTGTCGACGCCGTTCTGTGGCTAATGGCCTGTCCCTTTCGGTCTCTCTCTGTCTAGGACTCCCTGTCTCTCTGTATCTTTCTCTCTCTGTCCGAGCCGTCTCTATGTCGCCTCAGTTCCAAGCCATCGCCTGCAACAAATGCTGCAAATGAGCTGACAGAGGTTATGATAGTGCACATACTGCCATAACTCCGGTCAAACTACTATCTTGTGATGACTGTTGACTGGGTGCGGTTCCTTAGGTTCTCCTGCTCCTCCTCTCTGTCCCATTAACCATCAGCAGACCGGGAGTTCAATTAAAGTGCCAGCCATTAGTGCAGGGACAGGCATTTACATGATGGCCTCGCGCTAGCTTAATGGCTTATGCGTCGCCTTAGCACTCACTTCATATTCATTTTCATAGCATTTTCCGTTCCCCTTCCCATTCCCCTTTCCTTTTAATTTCCATTTGGCCCCTGCATTTTCATTTAATTACACAAAAACGCAGCGCACACCTACAGCTCGTGCATTATTAGACACATTCGCACATTGTGTGCGCCTGCGAGTCCTGGACAAAGTTGAAAGAGTTGCCCATTCATTTGTGCCCCGTACAACGGAGCGAGCAAATATGCAGAGGCGTGTTTGGAGAAGTTGCAAAAGTCATATATTGGCTGGGACCTGGGGCACAGTGGCGGAAGTGGTGCAAAAAAAGCCTTTTACTTATAGATTTATATGGGGTTTCAAATTAAATGGAGTTACTAATGGGCAATGCCTTAAAAAAGGACTTTATGTTGAAGAAATGTCGAAAGGATCCACTAAAAAAAATCATTTGAGGTTAACTATTGGAAAAACTCTAATTTGGCAAGCAGTTTTTTAGGTATTTTGTTTAATCTTTCTCTACAAAATTCCATCATTAATATTTATACATTCCCCATTATTTAACAAAATTAAGTGAGGTCCTTCAAAAATTGAGATTTATTGCATTAAAATGGAATTTAAATTCTCTGTAATATACATATTTTGAATAATATTAGACAACAAATATTAGTTATAATACAAAGAAAAGAATTAAAGAATTAAATGTTAATTAATTAAAGAATTTTATAAAAACCTTTCCAGCTTGTTAAACATTTTAAAAATATTATTATATATATATTATAGTCTAGTATATATTTCCCAATCCACTGTGCCTTGCTTCAGACACCAAGGATCCCTTTATTATTGCTTTGTTTATGTTTTTTAAGCATCTGATATATTGGCAAAGTTTCCTCCTGTCTCGAGTGCCAGCCAGCTCCTTCTGTGCAAATGAAGCAACTCGTAGGACACACTCACTGCTGCCTGACAGGCACCTTTACCTCGCTGAGCTCTCCCTCTTTGTAGCTCCCAGGACTCCCTCCACTTTGTCGCCCGGAAACCCTTGCTTTGTCCACTAATTGCCTAAAATATTTAAACAAGTAATGCCTCAACGTGCCACTACACCGATGTGTTGGCTATTTTAAATTTTATTGTGCAGGTAAATATTTGCAGAGTGGACTGCCCGCGGAGCCAGGAAGTGTGGGTGTCCTTTCACTGGACGACCATGTTGTATGCGGTTTTTACGGTTTGTTTGTGCGCAGTGCTTTGCTTTTTATTGCATTTTCCGGCACAAAGTGGCTTAGCATTTGGCTGCTAGGCCATTTTTGCCATTTGGCCAACAAATGCGTTTCAGGCTCTATCTCAAAGTTGCAGCCTAACACGAAAAAATCAATAAAATCAACAACAAAATATTTTGGGGTAAAAGCAACAGCGAACGGCTAACATAAAATATGCAAAAAGCCAACGAGGCGGCGTAAATGCGGTTAGATTTATTTTTATAGATGCCAACAGGCCGCAGCACAGGCCCAGGTAGAGCTTTATTCCAGCTAAAAATATATATAACAAAGGAGGACTTCCTGAATAGATTTATGCAAGCGAAAAAGGGGTAACCCACATACGGAAATCTATTTCTAAAAACCGAAATATGTTAGTAAGCATTATGCCACATCACAATTATAGCCTAGGACTGGGAGCTTGGCTCAAATTAAGCTGAGTGCCTTTAAGTCGGTATTGAATAGTGAAAAGAATCCAAAAGAGCAAATAAATAAAGCGAATTCATGTTCACTTTGCCAACAAGTAATAAAATATTTCCACACTAAAACTTGCTTTTGGTCTTATCAAAACTAGAAATAAACCAGGAATTCATTTTGTTTGTTTAAACAGAATTTTGGGTACCCTATTAATACTATTTCTGGGGACCTAATAATAAAATTTGTGTTGTTTAATTACATTTATTTTATTTCGTATTTGAAAAGTGCTTCACAAATTAGTTTCTTTACCTTTTAGTACCTTTTTCTATTAAGTAAATTCCTTATTTTTCTTTAGGAAGAGTATTTTCCAGCTTTATTTCCTTTTTATTTGCCCAGCTCCACACAGATATGCATGTTTCGGATTTTATTTATTTTATTTTTCAGCCATGTTTTCTGGCTAAACGCGATTTTACGCTCGAATCGAAGCGCAGTTAAATGGGCCAAGCGGCTTTTACCGCGGGGGGCGTGGCCAAAGGCAAAATCCAAATCGAAAACGTAGCAAAACGAAGCGAACATTGATAAAAATTTATGCGAATTTTATCAAGTGTTTACGTGGCATGAAAATAAATAGCGCTGGCTGCATACAAAATCCAAAAAAAACCCGTCACTGCGTCATATTTCACCTTACCGTCTGTCAAATGAATTTTTAAATATAAATTTAAATTTAAGAGGGCTTGTCAGTTGCTTGTCAGGCTTCCTCAAGCGTTGCTTATTGTTTTTAAATAAAAAGCAGCTTATCAAATGCGAGGAGAGAGAGGGAGTGCCTTGCCTGTGTTCGAGTATTTAAAAAGGCTCTGGGCTCTCCAAAGGAGCTCCAACTTGCCAACTTTGGCAGCCTGACAGACGCACAGTGGGATGCACAGTGGGTGTGAGGTGTGTGGGGCTACGCACGTGTGTACACACACTTTGAACTTGGGTTTAACTTTTGCTGAGCCTTCTCTCAAGGCGTCAATTAAATGCTTATTAAGCCTTAACCAAGCCTAAAAGCGGGCACACCTTGCCATGAAAGGAAAAAGGAACTTTTTTGGCGATTAAGAAAGTGAGTTATGATGATTAGAGATGTTTTGCTGAGAGGGAAATATACGATAATTATATTGTTTTTAGGAAAATATTATTAAATTATTGTAAATAATAATTTGTAATATTTTTTAAAGATAAATTGTAGGCGCAAATAATAAATTTTGAATAACAAGCGTATGAAAGAATTTAATCATTAGGGAAATAATATATTTAGCGATGTTTCCTCATTAAATAAAATCAATCAATCAAAAGTATATTAGTCATAAATTCAGCAACAATTTTAATTATTTCCTGTAGACTGATCGCTTCCTTTTGGGTCAGGATAATTAAAGCCAACAGTTTTTGGGGAAAACCTCGTTTTTGCAGTCTTTTCAGGACGAAAGCGGTTCGTCCTGTTTGTTGTTTCACATGCTCGACTCCATTAACAATATGTTGTTCTTCGGCGGTGCAGAGCAGGCTCCTCTCATTCCCAGACTTTTGGCCATGTCGCTCCAATTTCGCGCTGCTGCTCTTGCCGTGTTTGTGGTTGCCTGCAACGCCCAACGCTCCGAGGAGCTAGCGACATGTGCCTAGCCAAGCTGCGGAGGGTCTCAAAAAATGTGTATTCGTTTGGAAAATTAAAAAAAATTAAATGTGTTTATATTTACAGCAGCTTTTCTGCGGTAAGAGCTCCAGTCAGCGCACTCAGGCAAATAAAATATGCAAAAACCATTTTATTCATATTTTTTATATTTTTTGGAAAGCAAGAAAGACTTTAAAAATTGGTTATTAATTGTTGTTAAAAGGAAGTAACTCAGTTTTAAGGGGAATGTATTTTTTATTTTAATATATTTTCGTTATTAATTATTCATTTAATTGGAAATATAACTTTTCTTTATAATTTATTTATTCTTAAGTTAGTTTATAGAAACTAGCTTGTCCCCGATTTGTATCTGCAATTTATACCACACCCTCAGGACTTTATTCGAACCCATTTTCCGGCTCAACACCCAAATGGCAATGGGGCTAATTTAAAGGCAGCCTCAATGTCCTGTTCGTATGTGAAGATTTTAGGTCCTGCAGCCATATTTACTGTTGCTCTAGAATGAAACGATTTAGGCCCCTAGGCCGGAGCCAGGCGACACCCGACACATCGGAGGCTTAAGGAGATAACGCTAGGAGCACAGCCAGGCTCGATTTATGCAACCCGGCGAGGGTATGGTGACTCTGTGCCGCTTGCCAAAAGCTTCTTCCTGGCTTCCTTAAAGGCTGCTCCAAATTATATTGTGCTGATGCAGTCGTCTCTTTTCATTTAAATTTTGGCCGCATATTTTATTGCGAAATGCATTCCAGTCCCTCCACTTGGGGCTGCTACTTCATGGCTGCAATTACGCTCAAGTGCGTTTTGGCCATTTTATTGCAATTGCAATTTTCATTTTGGTTTACGGCCAGGACTTTGGGCCTGGCTCAAACCAAAATAAGTATATTTGTTGTTGCTGTCAAAAGAGGCTTGGTAAAGTGCGACCGAGTTTTGTTTAATGCGCTTTCAATATCGGAAAAAAGGGGATTGCCAAAGGATGTGTGTGTGTTTGTTAGCCAGAGTGTTTCGGTTGCCAAGTTCTTGATAAGACGGAACCACTCTTCGGAGGAAGCTCCCCCCTCTCTGTTCCCGCTATGGCGAAGGAAGTGCGCCATGGTGGCCATAAATTTTTCGCCCTTTTTCTGCATAAATAGTACTTTTGTGCAGCTTTATGGCAGGCAAGGGTGAAAGGCAGGACGCAGGACGCTGGATCGGAATCAGGATGTGGCATTGCAGTTTGCAGCTACGGCCAAAGCCGAAATGCGCTTCAGGAAATTGCGTAACTCAACAGTCGAGAGAGAGTTTTGTGCGAAAACTTGACAGGGATTTGGGTTACGTTCGCCGGAGAAGAGGTGTGGCGGGGCTGGAAAGAGTATGTTGAAGACAAAATTAAGACAGCTTCCTAACTTTATAAAATTCAAACAAACATCAACAGATTTAAACAACAAATTGGAGCTCAAGGAACTTGCAAGAATGAAATTTGGAACCTTAATTATGACATTTTCTTTCAATTTTCTATAAACTTTTGTAAAATCCTTCTATTTAAGAAGTCAACTTTTTCTAATTAATTAGAAAATGCCAAAATCCTTGCCAACATTAGTAAACCAGCTTTGTTTAATGTCTTTCCGACCAATATGTCAAAGACTAAAAACACTAAGTTCGGTTTTCTTTTCTCTTCCAAAAAATCTCAAGACACTTTTCTGTGCCCTAGTTTGCCATTGTTTATTGACTAATCGTTTCTTTTTACCAACTTGGCAGCAGCTTACGAAAGCCAGATGACACAGCCATCATAAAGTTTCGGAAACTGTGTAATTTGGCCAATACTCCAAACTCTAATTGCCTTTTCTTTTCATTTTATTTTGTTTTTCTGTACGGAACAAACAAAAATAGCGCCATACATGTATGCTCTTTTAATTAGAGCCATTTTCCGACATTTCATTAAACAACAAGAAGCACGAAAAGTAGCTGAAAAATTGTCAACGCAATTTGTTGTTAGTGTAGGCAATGTGCCAAGTGCATTGCAAGTTTGCTCCCAAGTCGACGGAGACACTAAAAAAGTAAACTTTTAACTTTAGTAAGTTTTAACGAAGAGTGAGGGACATGTGTGTGTGTGTGTGTGTGTATGTCCTGCAAAGGAGTTTGTTTAAACGGCAAAAGGGGACTTGCAGAAGTTTGTTGTGAAAAATGTTTAGCTATTTTCCTCTTACTGATATGAAGCTTTTGTGATCAACTTAATTAAATCCATTAAATGAAAGCACACGCATCACGTATACGCCATGGCGACATGCAATTAGTTACAGCCCCGCAGATGATGGATAGTTTTGGGAAAATTACTTGAATAACCCGATATATTAGCAGGATATTAGCCAGGCATTAAACCGAAAGCGGCTAATTTAAATATCTTGCGGTTTTGACTGACAACCGCAGCCGGGAAAACATGAAGCAAACAGGAAACAAAAAGCAAGCAAAACAGCAGTTCCTAAAGCCGACAACAACCGATGGCAATTTCTAATTAAAATACATAGTAGTTTGAAAGTTTTCTCCCTCTGGACTTTTATCCTCTCTCTTTTCCTTTTTTTTGCTTTTTGTTGCGACTTTTGGGGGCGTAAAATCAATAGACGGCTTTTAATCAAATTCAACTCGAAGGAGAACGAGCTTAAGAGAAGCAAAAACCTTGGCGCAATCAAAGCATTTTGCTGCTTGAGACCACGCCTAGATCAGAGTAGAAATTTCGTTAATAAAACGGCAGAGCTGGCAATAAAATTGCAACTTTCCTTTGGAAAAGAAAAGCTTTGTTATTCTAGTTAGTTGATTTTCCCCCCTTGGAATACGCAATTAAAGACCAATAAATCCCAAAGATAATTCAATACCTTTCCTTAGGACTAACAAATCGGCTTTGGACACAAATTATTTGTCGGTTTACCAATTGCTTGTGAATATTAAATAAATTTACAAACATAACACATATGAACCGTTTAGGAAATTACGCTCAATTGTGGGTAAAGTCTCGATAAATGTTACTTAATTGCATTGCAAGGCATGTAATTCGTTACAAACATTCCAATTTATCTGCCGTTTCCTTATTGAAGTTGCATAGTTTTGGGTTTGACAAATTGCCAGACGATTGGTTTAATAGCTGGCTGAGCTGGCAGTCGGCAAAGAAGCCAAACGGAAAGGGGTTTTGGCCTGGCTTTGGCTTTCGGAACGTGTCCGTAATTGGGGTCACGAAGAGCATATCAACGGAGGACATTGTCGGGCCCGTCGCCATTTTGTCAGCAGCAACGTGGCGCGCATAAACTTTGGGACAAGTTATGCGTCTCCCGAGAATGTGCAACAATGCTCTGGCTTTATACAAGAGTTCTCTACAGGGAGAAAAAAAACAATTACAATACAATTACAATTACAATTACAATTACAATTACAATATTTAAAAAATATGCAATCACTAAAGCGCTTTGAACTTAGGAAACAGAGTCTACATATTCCATTTTCTACCTCTCCTGACTAGTTTTCTTTAGAATGATTTCCTCCAAATTTATATAATATCAAACCCAAGGACCTCTTCTCTCTGTGTAGCCATCGTCCACAGCCAAAAACCAAATCCTGAGTCGTTGTAATAAACTTTGTTTATAACGCGTCGCCGGCTGAACTTGTGCAAACATGGAAAACCGTCGAGGGAAATGCATAGCTGAGAGAGATCGCCGAGCCCATGAAGGCGGAAACTCAGCGTTCAGTTGCCAAGGAAGCGGAAGTCGAATGCACTGCGTCCCTAGCACCAACAGGGACAGGGACACCCAACACTCTCTGCGCCATATCACAAATATTCCCTTCGACTTTTGCAGGCGTTGAAATGAGGATTTTGTTGCTTTGGCGCTGCGCTTGTTTAACGCATTTTAGCTTTGATTAACGACTGACGGCCTAGAATCGCATCGCATTGCAGGATGCCAGGATGCAGCTGAATCGTTGGCATTTGTAACTCTGTTACCCATTCACAGTCATTGGATTATCATTGAATTTGTACATCGTTTTCTACTTAAGCCTTATGGCTTTTATAGCGATTTGCACAAAAAGCAAATTGTGAAAAATATTGACTTCTTAATAGAAACAAATGTGGCATTTGCCAACCTCTAAAATTAATCTTTATTGATGATGAGGGAAGGCGTGATGACACTTTTCAAGTGGCAGATTTATTACAAGCACTTTATCATTAATAAATATACATAGAGAAGGTCAGAAGGTCAGCTACAAGATTTATGGGTTTTTGCAGTATAAAGAAATTGGCTTACATTTTAAAGTTATATTTTTAAACATTTTATAAGGTTTGTTAATCATTTAAAAATCTGTATTATTTTCTAATAAGTTTCTCTGGCATAAAGAATATTTTTAAAGAATTTGTAATAACTATAAATACCTTGGAAATGCACTATTTTACTTTCCCTTTTCGTCTCTGAATAATAAGCGAAATTCTTTGAGATTCTGGCCATTATTTTCACTCAACTCGATGACCAGCCCAGACATTTCCATGGCCATTGAGGGGCGGAGCTTTACATGGGTTTGTCAACAGCCCGACTCTCCCGACTGTTTTCCGAGCAATTAATTTCATTATTTTTCATCTGGCTGCATAATTTCCATGAATGGCAAATCGAGACGCGCTTTGCGAGCTATCAGCGGGATTCCCCGAGAATGAAAGAAGCTGAAATAAAAAAGGAAGGCATGCTGTGCAAATTGTTAGCACTGATTTATTATTTATTGCTTTGCTTTGGGTCCCTCTGATTTATTCCGAGCTTAAAGCCTTCTGTCCTTTCAGGGATTTCGTTTTGTCTATCTCCTTTTTTATTGTTTCAGTATCAAAACATGGAATCGGGGCCAGGCAATTAAATGATTTATGTCATTATTTATTGTTATGATGCAAGAGGGAAGGCTATATACCACACATATATCCCTAGAGGGGACAACGCAATCAATATAAGCCTCTGGGCATTGCAATTCTGTTGTCATTTGTTCACACAGCGGATTTGCACATGGAACAGGCAACAAAAGCTGTTTAAATAACTAATAATTATCTTGTCGGCTTTGCCACAGAGCCAGCCTCCCATCCATTCACTATTTATGTGCATAAGCCGCTTAGTTGAAATTAATTAACATTAACAGCCGCAGAAACAAGAGAGAAACTAAGCATCGTCTCGCGGCTTGTTTAAATATTTATTGTCCGGCGCCTCGTTTATTTTTAATGACATTGTAAGCCCAATTCAGTTATTTATTTATATTGTATAACCTCGCACTTTTTATCGCCATGTTTTATGTTCAACTCCAACCATAATTGTGGGTCTGCGGGCAAAATAAACACGGTTTATGTACAATTTTATATAATCTAATTTGACACGCTTTGTGCAAATATTTGTATTTAATTTGTTTGGATTGTTAATTAAATAATCTCTCATTGCGTTTGTGTTTGACACTTGAGTAGCAAAAAAGCTCGCTAATTGCATTATAGTGACAGTTGAACTGGCGAATGTCATAAACAACTAATTTCCATTGAGAAAAAACCTTAATGCAACTTTAAATATTAATCATTTTGTTTGCACAATTGTAAGTTATTAGCTTTTTTTCAAATCAAAATACTGCACATAAAATCCATTAAGTATTAAAATTTTAAGATTTATGAAGGACTATTAATACCTGAAATAAATTAATTATTAAACTGGCTATAAATGGGAGAATAAGAGAAAAAGGTTTGAAGGGAGTTAAGGTAATTTAATGTCAATATTCTCCTGTAATGGCTTTTATAATTAATTAAAAATAAGCCAACAAGAAACTCTTTTATATTATATTTTATTATATTATATATATTATATTATATTATTAGAATAACCAATTTGCATACTCGATAAAACCTATTTTAGAACCTATTTGGAAAAAATGATAATGTAACTCTTTACATCATTTTCAAAAATTGAATTAGGAAAATTTTTTTCATCCAGAGATCCCTAGTTTGATTCGGCTTTAAGTGCTTATCTTTATTTTATTCTCTATTTTTGAGGCAAAGCATTACAAGTTTATTAACTTTCCTTTACTTTTTCGAACTCCCCATTAACTTCTAGTAGCCTTTCTCTTAAAGATACCCATCAACTGAAGTCTCTCCCATTTTTCCAACTCCTCTTGAATAGAATCCCCTGCTTTGCTTTGGTTTGAACACAACAATGTCCATATATTTTCCCGTGAGAAGCACAAAGCATGCTTGCCAGTGCTTCGTTCAATGGCAAACATGGGGCTAGCGAATCCGCAAAGCCCGCAGTTCAGGGAAAAAGAAAGGACCAAAAAACCGAATGGAACAATAAGGATGTGCCCGCGGCGCTGCGATGCTCCGCTTAATCAGCAGCCCTGGCTGCGGCACATAACTCAGATATAGTACAGGCGGTACATACGGCAAAGGAAAAAGCGCCCCATGGTCCATGCCGCAGCATCGAGTGCAAAATGGGTATAGTGTTATCCTGGCAGGAGACAAAGGATCTGGGAAACCCGCTGATGCTGCTGCTCTGCACTTTAATTTTAAAACAAATGCTGGTGAGGCTCCACTCGAAATTCGGCAGTCAGTCAAGCGCATTAGAGGAAGATACAGAGTGAGAAATGCACTTAGAGAAATGGTTTGAAAATAGGAGAGCTTATACTTATAGAGGCTAGGAGTAATGGGAAATATTTACTAAATGTTTGGGATTAAAATTTCCATTTTAAACATGTTTAAATTATGGTTTTTATGCTTATGTGGCTTAAATAAAAAATTTATTCATCTTCAATTAGTAGAATATTATGAAAACAATAAATTCAAGAGAATTTAGTTCTGCCATTTAGTTTTTATAAGTTAAATTGTAGTTCAATTTCCTAAACACTCCCTTTCAAGGGGACACTTTCCCCTCAGTGAGAAGGGGAGACTTTCGGGCAGCCAAGCGTGCTCTTATAACAGTTGCAATCAAATCTTTGAGCAACCGCAAGTGCACACCACATACACATCCACTTGTCCATCCACACCCACACACACCAACACTCCAAATACATCCACAGTCGAGGAGCTGTCTCTCACAAAATTAACCACAACAAGTTGCAGGGCCGCACACCCGCCTGCTGTGCGCCTGAAGTTGGTATTACAGGCTGCCATCGGCTGCGGTTTGTTAGGCAACTTATTAGATTAGCAAGAGGGGACACGGCCCAGGACCTTTCTCAATTGCAACAGGCCGCCCGAATGCATCCGACCACAAACAGCTGTCAGCCGTATGCCCCTGGCCTTTGATAAATATGATTAAACTCGCCATCCACTGTCTTCACCCCCTTCCTTTTGACAAATTTAAAGTACATCAGTCTAATGACTTGCTGGCCAAAGGGCTGTCCCATTCGTGGCTATGATGGATGGATGTATAAATGGATGTATCTCTTGTCCAGCAAATACATGACGAATGGCTTTGGTCACGGGTATCTCTATCTATGTGCATATCTCTCAGTTCGCCTGAGTATCTCTGAGCGGAAAAAAGTATGATATGAAATTTTATTTATGCCACTTTTGGGGCTGCTGCATGTCACATGTGCACAAAGGACCATTGTCAGTTGCGGGTTGCTCTACAGCAATGCAAGTTGCCTAAAGAGGTTGATGGTTTAGTCAGCTTGATACCCGGCATATATTTTAGTTATTTTAGGAGATATTTATTAGTTATAAAATGTCTAAAACTTGGAATATTCTTCTAACTAAATAAAAACAAATTAAATTGTTTTAAAGATTATATTTAATATTTAATGTATATATAACGCTTAAAATTTCCAATTAAATTTATTCATCTTTCACTTTAAATTATGTATTAAAGACTCCTTTAAAATCCCAATCCCAAAACCAGTATACTTCCTTTGAAATTTCAAACCAAAGACATTGCAATTTGACTTCCTTTTTAACCAAAATCCCATATGCAGAAAAATACGTTTCTAATTTGAAAGATGAATTAGATTTCCAGCATTCAGAGATTTGCAGCTTTGCAGTTCCGTTGTCCGTGTCCGTGTCTGTGTCCGTGTCCAGGGATCGGATCGGAGAACTATAAATTTCATTTGTCACAGCAAATCCCCAGAGCGGCTTACAATGAAGTTCATTTCGCAGGCAACGAGGCGGGGCAAGGCAAGGCGGGAGGCAGGATATTTTTACGTAGTTTGTGGCAGAGTCAAAAACACAGCATAATGCACGTCGCACATGCTATACACACACATTGTCTGGTCGAGACAGCTGACACAAAAGCCACAGAGAACAGTTTAGATATTTTCCAAAGATTTAAGCGCTCTGGGAGAAGGGCAAAGGCTGTCGACAGTTTCAGTTACACAGGACCAAGCCGGTCCTTGCTGGTCGCCTGTCTATTTGTTTGCCATTTAAATAAGCATACTTCCCCAGGAAGAGGGAAAGAACTAACTAACTAAAAAAAGAGAGGGGAATAAACATGTGAAAAATAAAATACATTCATATTCATGCGACATTATTACTTATGCTTATTTGTTGTTTGTCTCCTGCAGGTACGTCATAAAAGGAAAAAGAGGGAGCCAGGCTACAGGCATCCCCTAAGTGGCTCACCTGGCGTTTACATTTACATATGTAGGTGCACCTGTAACTTGTATCTGTATCTGTTGCTCCTGGTGGCACCACTCGAGTGTCTTAAGTTCCGGGTAAGTGGGGACTCTTTTTTTTCTGCTCTCTGAATTCCAGCAAGTGCTACTGGGCTGCCTTGAGTGGCTGCCCCATGAAGTGTTTGTCGGGTTGAAATGTATTTGGGTTCGCAGACGGATTCCTCACACAATTGTGACCTCAATTTGAGGCAAAGTTGCGGTGAATGTGGAGCGGAAGCTCAAAGGCGCCTTGAGTACATTTTCATATGCTCTACAAATGTATGAATAAATTTCATTTTGAGGGATTTAAGTTAAAGGAAATTAAGTCAAAAGATAGGCACTTAAAAATGTCATAAAATATGAAAGTAAATATAGGTTTCTCTGGATATTTTTACCTACTTTTTGGTATTTAAGCCTCATCTCTGTTTTTTAAGTCTCTCGTCCCTCCTCACACTGCCAGCTAATTTCCTTGGCTATAGAAGACCCAACCGCCAACGTAATTAACCCATTTTCCACGGATGCTGCACCGCCGGCGAATGGCATGCCACTGTGGCGTCGGTGGCCACAAAGAAAAGCGCCAAAAATCCGCAAAGCGGCGTGCAAAAATTTGCTTCCCTTTTAATGGCTCACATGTGCGAGTGTGCGTCCATAAGAGCCTTAACTGACCGGCACACACACAAGCAAATACGCACTCGCACATCACAGACTCCCATAGGAGGGGAATGAAAGGATCGCTTTAAAAAGCCATTTCGGTTTGCTTTCCCCTCTATATCCTTTTTTTTCTTTATTATTATTTTTGGAAAATCCTCACAGGACACGAAATGGATGGCACATCGCTTAAAGTGGCCACAGAGCAGCAGAGGCTGGATTAAAAAACACTTAAACGATTTTAAGCACAATTATGCGGACAGAAGCACGTAAACGCCCTTTGCATTTAATTTTTGCAGCATTCGCTGGGGGTTTTCTCATTAGGTTTTCAATTTAAAGGTAGTTTCTTCTAAATTACATAAAAAATAAAACAAAAAAAGGGGGAAAACCAAAGAAAAGAACCCCTGCTCGGGGCAGATAACCGGGAACAACAGAACCTGGAAACCCGGACAACAATTAGAGCGTCAGTTTACTGGGAGGAGAAAGAAAAAAAAAGTGCATTGCATTTATACCATGTACTCCTCACTGGGATTTATTTACGGACAAAAACGTTGCCTCGTTGCCACAATGCCCGGCGAGAACTAGTTCTGGTCAGCGTTTCTTGAACGACACACCGGACGGTAGAGTGTCCGGAGTCCCGAGTCCAGAGTCCAAAGTCCAGAGTCCCTATTGTTGCCATAATAAACTTCCGGCTTTAAATTTCAATTGCCCTAGTATAGGTGGAAAGCAAAATGGCTGCCGGAATACCTTCTTCTGACATTAATTAGCCCAAAACATGTTGAAACAGCGAACCCCTTCGGCCAGAGATAATGGCAATGGCAACGGCAAAGTTTTCGGCCATCTGCAGGTGTATAATGGTGGAAGCTGGCCCACAGCCTGCCTACCTGGCCGAGTGTTTATTATGCAATTTAAACCAAAACAGAAGCAAAAGCAGGGCAGCTTGGCAAATGGAAAGTTACGATGTTCAAATTCCAAGAAAATCTAAGCTTTTACTATTTGAAGCTATCAGGATCTGAACATATATTTAAGAATTGATTACTATTTGTCTAAGTCACTTGCGCTGGCCCATATCCAACGCGAGAGCCACCATCTGCCCGGTGGTTTGTGCTTCGCCTCCATTGACCGCTTCCCAATGCGCTTCTTACCCTTAACCTTTCCAATTAGTTCCATTTTTTTCAACTTCAGTCCTGGCTTTTGTTTCAGAACTGCCTTAGGTTTCTTTTTCAAGGACTTCTTGCACTTTTTGGGGCCTCTAACAGCCTTGGTTTTGTACTTCGGGTTTAGTTTTACCTTCAATGGCGTACGATCTTTGTGATTTCCAATAGATATATCGGAATCTATATCAAGGGTCATTCTCTGCGGCTCCGAGTGCCTGGTTTGCTGCTCAGTATTGCCGTAGTTGTTGATGTAAGACTTGGGTTTATGGTGCATCATAGAAGGATTTGGTTCCATGTCTAAGGAAGCAGGTGGCATCTCTTTTTGTGGCATATATACCGATAGATAATTGGACATTCCGTCAATTTTGTTTATACGCTGCGATACCAAGTCCCTTTGGCAATTAGTATCAGTATCATTTTGATTGCTCTCAGGACTAAAGTCAATTTTGACTTCCTTTTGAAAACTTTCAGGCCTTAAATAATCGTCTTCAAAAGGTAAAAATGGATTGCGAAGGACTTCCTGCGGCATTGGATTCTCCTGGACAACTAGCTCTGGATTATATATAACGTTAATTTTGTGGGGAAATCTTTTGACAGTTAGCCCTGTCCTCAAGGTTGCCTGCTTGTCATCTGACTGCACCTCAGCACCCTCATCGAGAGCTGGATAGGGATAGGAACTCAGTTTAGTTTTAAAGTCATGTAGTGGCTTCGGAGGCTTGCAAACTTCCTTCATAGTTAGCCATTCCAACCAGTTTACTTGGCTGTTTTCTGGAAGTGTATTGCGAGCCAGGTTAGTTTGTGGCTCATTTACTTGCTGCTCATCTGAAGCACTTTCATCGGACGATTCCTGAGGCTTTGGCTTTGAAGCCAAAGTCTTCTTCGAAGTCATTTTCTTTGAGGTCAATTTCTTCTTACACTTCAAGCGCTTCTCCGCGAGTTCGGTCTGCCGAATCAAAGCTTTGTTCTTCAGAGTCTTATAATTCATGTACTTCCTGGGCTTCCTGGAATTTTTATTAGTTTTTGGTTTTTTCGATGGTATTTCCCTTTTCGTATACATTGCATCAACGCAGGTTTCTTGCAACAGCATTTGGCTATTACTAGCTCGCTTGCTAGCCTCTAAAGAGCTTACACTCCAGGTGCCAGCATCGCTGAAATTATCTTTCGAACCCATACTGTTTCATTTGAAATTTTGAACTTATTTTTGGACTAAAATTATCAAAATGGAAAATTATGAAAACGAAAGTACCAATTCTTTCCCGTCTAGTCGGAAGGTGTGTTTGAATTGAATTGAAACTTTGGCATAGAGAGAATGCTGATGCGGAGACATTAAAACACAAGGTTAAGTTGATGTAAATAAAATTTAAATTTGTAAATATTTCCCTGTTTTTCTTAAAACTTCCCTTAATTTTCGATCGAAACCTGGCAAATTTGACAATGGTTTTGCACGGCAATTTATTGCATGTCCTTCTCCAGCTTACGAGTCCCGCTAAAGTTTATATATTGGCGGGGACTTCACACTTGCGTTGGCTGAACTTTGTCCACCGCAGACAACGACGACGGCAACGGCAACGGCGAAAGTTGTTTTTGTGTCTGTGGAACTTTTTGTGCAAATAAAGAGCCGCCATTGCTTGCTATTTGCACTTGCGCTCAGCACTAAATATTTCAAACAAAAAGCAAACAATAACAACGAATGTCTGGCGGAAGGAAGTTCAACTTAAATAACGGATATTGGCTTAAATAAACAATGGCGTTCGACGTCGCTACCCCGTTCTCTTTTTCGTGTATGTGAATCGTAAAGCGGAAGTCGCCTGCCCGCCATTTTGTGGGTTTCGCCGCAAAGTTAACTCTGCTGGAATTATTTGCAGCTCGATGTGCAACAGCTGTGCTTTTTGAAACTTCTTCATCTGCCGGCTTAATTGGTTGTTAATTAGCATAGTTTCAGCCAGATGAAAACAGAACCTCGATTGTGCCTTCGAAACAGAGCTGAAAAAAGTAGAAATGGCTGCCGGTGGGCGATGTGTGTCCCTGCCTGTGACATGCCATTGATGGAATTTAACAGCAGTGCAAATATTTGACAGCCGGATGATGGCTCACTGGTTCCCGGTGAAATCGATCAGTGAGGCGTGAGAGTGTGAAAATTGACTGGATTTCTGGTAAAGGTCTGTACATGTAGACAGGAAAAGGACATAGACAGACAGCACAGGTCACCCGAAATCAGTATGACTTTGCAGGAGCCTTTAATCTCCGAACAACAGTTAAATTCTGATAAGTTTTAGGAGATTTTCACAACCCAACACCCACTTAACAAGGTGTCGCCCATTATTTTTAGATATATTTAGCTAAACAAATACAAAAACACAACTTAAAAGTTGCTCCTTAGCCGAAAAGCTGCTTATATAGCAATTCCGTTCTCACTTCCAACGTGCACAGCAAGTCACAGAGCATTCAAATTATTTTTAAACCCAACGACGGCAATGGCGACAATATTTGCACAGCAGGGAAAGAACAGGAAAAAAAGAATATAAAACAGAGAGCAATGGGAGATCCTGCTGCTGGAAGGAGGAATTGGTTAGGTGCCCAACCGACGCTAAAAGGATAAGCGCATTAAGGCATTTACTTTGCAATTGCAATGCGAATCTTGCCGGGAATCGTGGCACTAATACGTATATCCGGCAAACCAAGGGCTATCGAGAGTCGATGGCAGGAAGGAGACTCCACTAGGACACACTAACAAGGACATGTACGTGTAAGAGCACTCTGGCAAAGCCCGTTGTTGTGCCGACACAAAAGCGCAACAAACAAGCAACAGCCCCAGCCTGCGGCTCCTGTGGGTCGGCAACTGCAACAACGACAAAGGACAAGGCAACAAAGCAAAGGACGAGCACATTGCACTTTGGACCCACTTAATCCTGGCCATTGTGTTTGCCTTATTATGACGCCCCCCCACTACCGAAAAACATGCGAGAATTGTCCTTGCCGGTACCAGAGACCAGCCTAAACACAAAGAGAAAAATTATTGTTAGAAGAAAATAGATTTTCCTGCTTAAAACAAACATTTTACAAACTATGTAAAAATAATTTAAAACATATATTCTTAGTTTCCAGTTCGCTTTAATTAAAGGACACTTCCACATCCCTAAATATTTTCTAAGAGTGCAAAAAAGCTGGCAAAGCCTTGACGACAGTTTTATGCTTTATCAGCAAAGGAAAAACTTGTTTGTTTTTCCTACGCTTCGCCGGCTGTAATGAACGGCGCTGTCTGTCTATTGTCTGCCAAGGGAAAAAGAGGTCGGAAAATGGGGTGGAAAATGAAAGAGAGTGAGGGAGGAGGTGGCCCGGTCCGCGTGTGTTAAGGTTACACTTTGTTTTCTGCCCGACCAGACGGCGCCAGGCGACCCCCAAATAATGCTCCGCCATTATCAACCTCTTGGCATTGGCCATTTGCCGGGTAAAAACCGTCTTCCTTTTTTTTGGCAAGCATTGGGAAATCGATAATATCGCCATGAAGCCATGATGCCAAAATTAAAACATATTTAAAGCTAACAGGGCTTTAAATGCTGAATGAGGGCTGAGATTGTGGCGTGATATTTATGAAATGAAAGGATATTTTTTTTAAGATTTTATTTGCAGGACAAAATTGGAAATATCGAGAGAAGGGTTTGACGTTTCCATGGCATTATCAAGGCAAGAAATATGGCTTTTCAAATTTGTTTACAAATCGATGGACAAGATAAGCTTAAGCCTTTGAGTGATTTATGGAAGTTTAGGGGGAAATTTGAATTTAAATGAATTTATAAAGGGGTGTTTTGCATGAAAAAGTAAGTAAATCAGTATCTTCAGCATTTTATAAATATTTAAAATACAAAAGTATATTAATAAGTATTAAAAAAGCATACAAAATATAAATACATAAAAATTGCCTTTAAAATAATCAAAACAAATAATTATACTTTAAGCGAAACGACAAAATAAGTTGATTTTCGCTTTTTATCAAATAAAATGCTATTTATTTCCAAATTAATATAATCGCTTAATGCGAATTAAAGCCCATTTGAGAATAAAATAATTGTACAAATTCCCAGTTTTAAATTACCTTTCATCAGAATTAATTAAAATGTTTTTTTGTCTCTCAAACAAATCAAAGACATGCCAAGCAGCGAGCACTGATCATTTCCTACGCGTAAATTGGCTCAAATGAAAACTAATTAAATTATAAACATTATGCGGATGGCTTTAACGAATGAGCTCCTCGGACACGGCCGCTCAATCAATTTGCACAAACAAACAAAAACTAATTATGCTGTGGTGAATATTGAATGCTAATAAATCAATTCATTCCGGGTGCCTGGACAGACGCACATGGCCCAGGCTTAACAGAGGGCCACCTCAAACCTCCTTACAGGATATTTTTCTAGGTCATGCTCGGAGCGCGCTATTTCTCCACATTTTATGTGAGCTGCTTCCTATTTCGGCAGACAAATGGCGTCGCAGCTTCGTGGCGCCATCAGTTACTTGTCGTTGTTGCTGTCGGTGGGTGTGGTGGCTGCCACCGCTGCCACTTCCAGGATACCAGCATCCCGGCATCATGGAACCCTCGCCGCTTGTCACTGCCAATTTTTACAGCAGCAATTCTTTCGCCGGCTTGGCTGGGGATAAATTCAGCGGCCGTTATCGGGTGTTATACTCCGCCGGAGGTCGCGACGCGAATGCCTCCAGGACGCGTATTGATTTCCCACGCTGCGGCAGCTCCTTTTCAGGCATTAAAGTTGCTGCCGGCTGCCGGCACTGACAGGGCTGGTTATAGTTATAGTTCTGTTTTCAGCTCTCGAATCCATCAACAGCTGTCAAATTGCTCGGGCCATTCATGGCTTTATGCGGGTCTGCAAAGATTTTATGGTCACGTTTTTTTACTGCTGCCGGGAGTTCCGAAATTGATACTTAAAATATGGAATTTTAAATTTTAAAAGCTATTTGTAGATGGGAAGTTTCGTGAAGGGAATTGGGGAAAGCAGTTTGGTAATTACATTTAAGTGAAAGAATTTACAGAATTGCATTTTTACAAACTTAATATTTAAATTAATTTCTATGTATTTTTTAAAGGCAAATAATATTTTCTGGCATTTATTTTTTATCAAGGCAAATATATATTTTCATTTTTCCCATAATAAAGCATAATATTTGCTTTAATATTTTATATTTGCTTATTTATAAGCTTTGCGTTCATCTGTCTAAACAAATTCACTTTTATCACTCTGTGTGTGTTGGCCATTTGCTTGATTATATTTTATTTAGGCCAACAAATACTTCTGTGTGCTTATAGATTTTCCATTTGGTAATTGATTGGCATTATTTCCCCCGCCAGTGAGCTCCTGCCTTTCACTTGGCCAACTCCTTTCAGTCCGTACAATTACCGCCAGCACTTGTCGCCGTCATCTACTTGGCTGTCTTTTCTCGTCTCTAAAGTTTCTAGTTTCTAGTTTGCCATTCTTCCCTTCAATTGACATCTAGAGCCCGGTTATTGATGGCTTTTATTGCACAATATACGTTTCATTTGTTGCGGATGCGGTGGCAGTGGCTGCGATGCGTTGGAAAATCCTTTCATTTCGTGGCACATTGCCTCGGGCCAAGTGCTTGACGTCAATCACATTTCCTTTGTAATAAATCCGCTGGCACAGCAACGGCAGCGGCATCGGTGGCAAGTCATGTTAAATTACGTGCAATTAAAATCTAATGCACACAGATACTACCGATGCTACAGATACGCTGACGGATGGCTGGATGGATGCCATATTGGCTGCCGCGGGGTCATCGGTAATTAATAAGCTGCAACGTGGAAAGGGGGAGAGGGGAAAGGGTATGGTTACCACGGGTCGTATGCTTAATGGGCCACAGCTGCAGCTGCAGCTCGGTCTAAACTATTTATGCGGCAATTGAGTTTTGCGAAACAAATTTTCAATTTGCAGCGTGCCTAACCGGGTTTGCTCAGGGAATCGGTGCCAGGGATCCTTGCTACAGAATACACGAACACCCACACAGGACCCTCGCTCGGCCCGCAAAATTATAATGAGTTAATTTGACGCCAAGGGCCCAGTGTAGGCCAAACTGTGAAGGGAATATGATGGCATCTTCTGTGTGCTTTCGAAAAAGCAATTTCAATTAGTGAGCCGAGTTCGTAAAACTGAAAATTTAATCACCAGCGAATGGCACTTCGGATCCATGCAAATGTCCTGGCAATGTCACACAAAAGTACACAATTAAGCCGGGCTAAAACCGAAAAACGAAAGCAGGGCGGGCAGCCGAAAACTGAAACATCAAGTGGATAAGCGAAACTCATTTACCTACAAATGCTAACCATAAACGCAACTATTTTGGCATCTCATTTGCGCTGTTTGTGTAGCGTCGAGTGTGTGTGTGTGACAGGCGGCGACAAACGGGCGACGAGGCAGCAGCAGCAGCAGCAATGGCGGCAATGTCAGTGAGACAACCGGAAATACCGAGGCAACTTCCGTGTCGTCGACGCCGGAGTTGATCTATATGCAAGTGCTGTCTGTCATGAGTGCTACTTTCCATGCTGTTTTCCCTCAGTTTTCCCCAAATTCGGTGCTTCTATTTTCGGGGAGTGAGGACTTTGTTTATGGTCTGCGTTTATTTGTCAGGACGCTTAGTCAGTTTGCCAGGAAAAGTCGGGGAATAGTAGAACAGAGAAGTGACTTTATAAAGTTACAAGATAGTTCATTTAGGTTTAATTTAGTGTTGAAAAATTAAAGCTTATTTAATGGAATTGATATTAACATTAAAGATGAAAATAAAAATTTTTTTATAATAAATTGCCATTAAATAAATGGTTTTAGCTCTGGAAAACTGTATTAGTTTTACCATAAGTACTCTTAGCTCATCAAATATCTCAAGAAACTAAGTGCTTCTCATTGGAGTTCTTAGCACTTTTCTTAATAAATTAAATATAAGCACCCTAAAAGCCTAAGAACAATATAAAGTCCTTGAAAAATGTACAAATTGATATTGGTTTCTCAACGACATTGGCAAATTGAACTTTAAAGTTAAACTTTTCATGTGAAAATTATTAAGTGAAAGAAGCAATTTTTGTTAGATTTATGCTTCAAGTCATTTTCATATGTCATAGAAAGAGAACGAGTGGCAGATGCCAAGGACAAAGCGGATGCGACTTATATTACATTTAAGATGAAACACGTGCCCGTAGCCAGCCATGTGGATATATATGTATGTGTAAGGATGCTCCTAGCTGGAGGCGTGACTCTGTCCCAGGAGCTGCAGTTTTTGGCATGCAGCTCTGTCTGGCATATTGGTTGATTTATGTGGCAATAAGCAGATGCAACCTGCGCCGAAAAAGATGTAGGCAAAAGGACGTGCTGAGGGACGTGCAGCGCGTAACTGATACGCAGCGATTAGCACTCACACACACGCACACACACTGGGTGTTTGTCAGGCGAACAGGAAACGGAAATGCAATTGGTTTGCCCTGCACTGAAATTACGAGTGCAGTTTCTGCAGCCAGTGGGATATTGATTTTCGGCACGGTTACCAAGAAAACTATAACTCATTGCAACACATGTTGGCTGGGGCAACTTTTCAGCCACAAACCTGCCTTGCCTCTGCCTCTGCTGCCCCTGTTTGAAGCCCCATGCCCCTGCGGCCTTGTCAATGTTTTTCCTGTATTTTTTTTTTATTTTTTTGTATCTTTGGGTAACGGGGGTAACGGCCAACTTATCCATTCACCGCAGCCCTTTGAACTTTTGCCTTGGCAAACGTAAAGTTTAGTGGCAAAAACCGCATTCTGACATTTTGCCAAATTCGATGGTTTTTGCGGCTGTCCATGTTATATAAACAAGCAGTTTGTTTAGAGCCTTAAATAGCTGCATAAGGATATTATTTTTTTATAAAGAATGTTTAAAGTTTATAGGAAATTTATATAAAAAAGCTGAAAAACAAAATAATAATAGCTCATATCAGTTACAGCTTGAAACGTACAGGTATATTTAATATTTTCATCTTATCTTTAAAGTTTCCTTCCATTGCATTTATTGAAAAGAAGATCGATCAATAAACAAGTAAATAAGTAAGCATTTATGGCCCAAAAAACGTTTTGGCAAAACCAAAGTGTTTGAGTGGTATTTCCGCTGCTGGCAGAGCTCCAATGACCCCCGCAGCACGTTATTAGTTATCAAAATATTTCGGGCCAAGACATTGGCATTTGCTTAAAGGCCAACAAACACACAGGAGTAAGCCTGCCCCAAGAGATGAATAAATGATGAACTTGTCTCGATTGAAATGTCAATGTTGGGCATTTGGCTTTGAAGTTGGCTAACAGCTAATAAATATTAAAGTTCCTGCCGGCAGCAAGGAGCAACAGCATGTCAATTGCTGAAATTGAGACAAAGTCGCCGGCGAGTGGGCACCAACCGTAAGCGGCTTAGGGAGGTCGTCGTCGAGCTGGTTCGTCAAGCAGAACCATAACTATGTTGCAGCTGGTAATAATAGTCGGGCATAAAAAGGATTAGGCGGGACACATTGTTCCGGGCGGAGCCCTCCGGTTCCAGGAAGTCGTAGTAAGGTAATAGACCGAGCAGGAACCCCGCAAAGCACAGAGGGCTTAGCCTCGGTTTTCGCTAGGAGGACCAAAGGGGAGGGCTGGACATGGAAGTGGAGGAGTGGACGGGAGTCTGACAGGACGACTGATGCGTGATGACAAATTCGCAGAAGTCAACAAAGTAACTTGCTTTCCAAGAGGAATTATGCCCACACACACACAAAGTTGGTTGTGAGCGGGCGGCAGTCAACGAAATAATTTGGTTTTCAAACAAAAGTTTTAAGCTTAAAAAAAGGTTAATTACATTTTATGTAGATTTTAAAAAATGTATTTGGAGTTTATGGAGCTTATAAATATTATCTAAGGTATTTTAAAGAAGATGTTGTAAATGTTTTATGGTTTTATTATAATTTATTTGGGATTTCAAAGGTTAAATATTTGGAATTAGAATAACCATTAAATTTGTTGGTTAATTAAAGAATTTAACTTATTAAATTTAATCATTTAATTATTTTATTATTTCCCTCAATATAACTACTTCTCTTTTTGCTCTCTTTGCTAAGTAAATCTTCTCCTAATATATGTTATTACTTTCCCAAAATTAAGTTAAATTTGTAGGCAATTTATTAAGGAAAAACATTTCCTGTGGAAGCCCCAAGTCTTAGGTTTATCTTTCCATACAACGGCACTGATTTGCCCCCCGGGTTAGAGTGTTCCAAACCTTGTTCCCTGGAAGCAGACTTTGAGCGGGTCAAGTGACCAGGTTTCAGGCTCAACCCCTAGGCGGTCAAAGGGGAAAGAAATTGTGCAATTGCCGGGCAAAACAGAAGACAAGGAGACAGAATAACCCCAGAAAGTTGGAGCCAAGTGAAATGCGAAAGCTGATAGCGGCGTTAAGGGGTTAAGCCGCCTTCCTCTACTGATCCCCAAAGCAAGTTCAAAGTTCGCCAAACAGATGCATCTCCGACGCCCAAACGTTGAATGGTCATCAACGCTGTGGGCTTAGCTTTGATTTACTGCCTCGCTTTGGACTTCCTCCTCAAAAGTGGTGTCCGAAATGTCCCAGAAGAGCTGCCAAGTTTTTGCGCCTCCTTGATATGCCGACGATATGATGAGGCCTCGATGAGGCGGAGGGTCCTGACCTGACCACTTCCACTTGGCCATGCCGAGCACGTTCCTTGGCTGCCTGGCCTCTTTGATTAAAATTGATGTGCCCGGGGCTTTGTCCGAAAATTTCGCATGCCGTTTATAGTCAAACATAATTTGACCTAAGCCAAGGCATAAGCAAATGTGACAGGCTCCAGTCAGCCATAAAAGCCCTGCCAGCTCGCACGCCATCGCCCTCTCTTCCAGCCTTCCTCTGCTCGCCATTGCCGGCCGGAAAGACACAGCCATAGACATACCAGAGAGCCATAGACCATGCCATACCAGGTCGTGCTCGAGTCGGTAATTGAATGAAATAGCAAAAACTCACGCACACAGGAAAATTTTCATTTAAATGCATGGCATATGTGGACGGGAGGTGGCCACCAGCAGCACGACTCCAAGAGGGGACATAAAAAATTTAAAGCTGAAATAAAATTAAATCGAAATTAGCACAAGACTGCCAAGGCAGTTGGCCAGCAAAAAAAGGGGAAAGAACAGTGGAATGAAGGTTCAAAAAAGAGGGAAAAATATAGGATTATAGAAATAAATGTAGCTTACATAAATAATAGTTTATTTTAAGTAGAATTGATCAGTAAAAAATAAGGAAATTATAATTTCATATAAGGCTAAATGTTTCCCAAATATTAGTCAATTTGTCAACTAAAATTACAAAATATATCATAAATTAATTCATATTTTCTGTTACGTAAAATATATTTTTTACATGCGTCTCTATAACAATCTCAACTTTAAAATAAAATTTCTACAATATTTTCCTTACTTACATTTTCAATATTATTAAATATAAAGTAAAATCTTTTGATTTAGCTTTATAATTGCCTTTAATTTTCCGATTAATTTCCTTAAAAAAAGATCCACTGTTCTCGCGGCATTTTTATGGCGCATAAAAGTTCGCACAACTGTCGCCGGGGCCACTAAACGTCATCATTGCAATGGATTAGCCTTAATGCGCGACCGTAATTCACCACTGCAGGCGTCCTCTTGGATTCGTCCTCATTCTCGTCCTTAGTTCCCGTCTCGTTGTCGTAAAAAACTGCATCTGCATCGGGCCATAAAGTCGCGACAGGCGGCTCATTTGCATGTAGCCAAGGCAACAGGATTGCAATCCGAGTGCCTGTATCTGGCACACGGTCAAGGAAATGTCCTTTTTTTCCTGCCAGAGTTGCCCGAGTTTGAGTGTGAATTACTTTTTAAGGCATTCTTGTGCTTAAACGGCGGACCAACAAGAAGGAAAGTAGAAGCACGGACCAGAGCCAGAGGACACTGTTGCAAACTTAGGTGGCGAGCCTGCACCCACAGGAGCAGCCAAGGACATTGAGGACAAACAACTTGCTGTTGGCTCGTCTGTTGACATTAGAAATTGAGCAACCAAAAATGTGTAAACAAGTTTGTTTGGCCGAAGTGTTACGCATTGGTCTTCTGGCCAACAGTTCTGGTTGCGGTCTTGGTCCTGGTCCCTGCCAGTGTCCTTCCCTGGCCTTCTCCTCAAAGCTATCGATGTCGGTGTCGTTTTTGGCTCTGCTCTCGACAGCTCTCAACGCCCGCCACTTGGTCACAGTATATGAGAAGTTTTTGAAAAATTATTTTCGACACAAAACAAACTGGAGTTTCCTTTGTCCTCTCCTCGGCTCCTAGCTTCGAGTATTTGCCAGAGACTGGTACAACATGGTTCAAATAAACTGGACAAATTGTCGGCCAGGAAGATGGCAATAAATCAGGACATGGTCAGTGACCAATTAGTAACCAAACCACAAAAGTATGGAACAAGTTTCAACAGCAATATGGAAACAGGCAGAAGACTAAAGAAAACCCAATAAAAAAGGCAATCAATTAAAAGGCCAAAACCGATAGAGAGGAAAAATAGATTCTATTCTTTTTTATGACGTATGAAAATAAAGAAAATTTTCGGCAGGTGTCACTATGAATTTATAGTTGAAGGAAAGCCTGAGTAGCCGTGATATTTTAAGCATATATTTTTTTAAACAGAAAGCAGTTTAACAGAAAATTACAAAAAAATACAAAAATGAAACGTAATATTGTAGTTTCCATAGCTTCCTTTCAGCTATTACTATTTCCTAGTTCTGTCTAAGGTAAGCCTTCGTTTTTCACTTCAAATTCTCCATTTATGATGTCAGAAACTTGGACTGTGAGAACAAGGAATTGGCCCGAGCCTGAACAGTTTGCAGAAAGGAGCATCGAGCATTCCGAATTGTGTCAAGTTGATGTTATGCGAATGCCGGAATCGTAACTGCCAGCAAACTGCAATTAGAAGCAGCAACTTGTCGTGACAATGGCAGGCATCAGAGGAGCAATTTTCTGCCAACGTAACTTCACATCCCATGTACATGCGCCATTTAGGCCGACACACAAGGAGAAAGTTTCGGCCCAAACTGACTTAAAGTGAGATGTACACACACACCTTTCAGTTAGTTTAAATGCTCTTTAATTTGCATGGGATTTACGTTTTGCAAAGTCAAATATTTTGGCAGGCCATTGAATGTTCAGCCAAATGTCAATGGCCTTCAATATCACGCATACGCCACGTTTGCCAGGCGAATGCTTCAATTAGCGAATGCGGTGCACCGCACTCGTTGTTTTGCCATAAACAAATAACGCAGCCCAGGCACATCACATCACAGGATGTCTCGTGTAATATTCCATGATATATTTAAAATGTCAGCGCCATGATTATTTCGCTAAAACCGAAAAGCTTGTTTGGCAATTAGAGAAACGTCCGAAGTGGATTCACTGGCTACCACTGGGAACCAACAATTGATTATGAATGCAGCCCCAATTGCAATTGTACTTGCAATTCAAATTCTATTTGGCCGATATGCATAGCTAAGCGACAGCATAATGCTGCCATCGCTAATTGAAAATGAAAATGTGAAAACACGGTTCTGTCTGGATAAATGAGTTCATGACAGCCCGCTGGCAGGATATATTTCGTGTAAAATGGCCAAAAGGCTTGAGGCCTCATTTATTTTGTGGTTAAATTTTCAGACAAACCTCAAAATGTAACGGAAATAGAGATGATTACCAAAGGGTATACTATTGCCATAAAAAGGTATAGCATTTAGTTCATTTAATTCCTACTTGAGTGCTTCCTTCATGAATATAATAATATCTCTTCCAGCTGCTATTATATATTCACTTTGCCCGATACAAAATCCCACATGTTGACACTGTAATTGGTCCCATTTGAGAGCTTTTCGCATTTGCATAGCAATTCAGCAAAAGGCAAAGCAACTCTTAATTAAAACTGCTCTTAGAAGACCAACAAGTCATAGGAGTACAAGCAAATATGTCTGAGATGTCTGTTGCTGTGAAGTTTACTACTGAAAATTCCCCAAAGTGTGAAAATTAAATTTACCAAAATTCAGGCAGTCACCATTTGCTGCACAGCTGGAAAGTTTCCAAAAACGGAAATCCTTGCAAATTGCCTTTAAGTTGTATTGCCTGAAATTATTGCCTTGCTTCAATGGAATACCTTGCACCTGGCACACCTGAGAAGTTTCTACTTTAACTTAACTTTTGCCAGCGATTTCAATTAGCCGTGTGCCTGTGCCATTTACATGGGAACATTTGCATAATCCAATCATCGGCAGGGAAACGAGGCGAAGCGAATCGAATCGAATCAAATAAAATGCAATTTGCACATAATTGCATTGACTTTTGTGTGTCGCAATTTATGGCAATTGAAATCGATTGAGGGCGCAGCGTTTGCTGATCGAACAAAAGCTTATAGCATTGATCGATTGCCAGCCAGCCATAATAAATTCCATTCACGCAGCAATCGACCATCGTTGGCATTAGCATTGGCAAACAACAATCCTTGGACTCCTTCATCCTGACCGCATTTTGGCTTGTCGACTTGCTCTCTGCGTGTTCCTCGCATAATTTGTGCCTGTCATGTTGGCAGTTGATTAACAATTGTTAGCCAAAATATCAGCACAGGTTCAAGCGGCCAGGTGACTTGTGATTTATGTTGGCCGAAGTGGTCGTCCGAAAACTCCTATCTATTGGTTGTATCTACTTTGTGTGTGCCTTCATAAATGTGGGAGAGGCCTGCAAAGTGGCACAAACTGGAGATGTACATGCAACACTGCCACACGATATATCGACAGAAATATAGATGCAAATTCTTAGCATTTTAGATATATGAAAAATAAAGTGTATGGACAAAATATTTGTATTTTTAATAAAAATAATAAAAATAATCAAATATAGAGAGTAGAGTATTTAGATTAAATATTAAATAATTAAATATCTATAATAATTTGAATTATTTATTATTTTTATTAATAAAATATATGTGGCTCACCCCTATAATCCACAGAGCGGCTTGGCTTCTAATGGACCAAGTTGCCAAGTTGCCCACCCACAGTCATCCCTCCACCACCCCCCTCATAATGTGAATTGAATTTTCGCCGCTCACCAACACTGCTTGTTAGCGCTGTGCCGGGCTACGATATCAATCATACGCACTGTTTGCTGCAAAACGTTTAGCCATGAATCAGCCGAAAATGCTGAAGGCAGCAGAACAAAGCCCCGCCGGCCAACATTTGCAGTAAACTAAATTGCTTTTACTGTAGCCTCTGCCACATGCATGTTAATAAATGTTCGCACCTCCCAGGACGCACACACAGCCATACACACACAGGAGCATTCATAAATGCATCATACAAGCAAGTATGTAGTAGTTGCATGTCAAAAAGCACTTAGAGCAGGACTCCTGATGTTGCTGCTGCTGCAGCTATAGTTGCTGTTTCTGTGGCAACTGCCGGCTCAAACATTTTGCGTACGCCACTCAGCAAGTAATTACATAACAACAACCCCAAAAGGGAAACAAGTTTTGAGGTAAAACAGACGAGTAGATGCTCTATGCTTTAAAGAAAATAAGTTTGATGAAGAGGAGAAGGGGGGAAATTAAAACAAAGCAGTGAAAAGCTTTATTTATTTAAATTTTATTACACAATTTATTACCCATGCTATTTATTAAAATATTTACAAATTTTTTCGATTAAAGTGTTCTGCATTTAACATTTTCATTTCCTTTACAATTTTGTCAATGTATTTATATTAAAAATTAAATTTCTATTAAATTTGTGACCTGCTTCGGAGGTATGTATTTTTATACTGGCTTTAATTACATAAAATAAAAGCCTTTAAAAGCATAAACATTCTTTCAATTGCATCAAATATATACCCTAATATTTAGTCCTGTGAAACGCTGTACCATTTTACTCATAATTCCTTAGAACCCTTCAAACACAAACACAAGAGGCAGCTGCATTAAGCTCAAGACAATAGACCAATGCTCCTTTCAAAAGTAAGGCGATGGAGTGGCTTGCCTGGAAGTATCCTGCAATTATAAGACTCTGTTGCCCGAGTGGAGTATTTTTGCAGATGACTTTTCCAAGCTCTCGCCGCCTGATGTGGATTTTTGGGGTCCTTTGTAGTGCTGTCGCGGAGTTGCAACAGGAGTTGCAACATTTTGGACTATGGATCGTGTTGCCTTTTCCTGCTGCAACTGCAACTACTGCGTTTTGCCGGCTTTTAAGTTGATTAGAGGGTTGCGCAGAAATATTTTACGTAATTAAAACTTGGCTGGCGCTGACGTTGCAATGCCGTTTTGTTTTTGCTGTTGGAGGCGTGGCAGGGATTGCGTAACACAGATTTTTTTGCTTTTTTTGTTGCCATGTTGCATTGTCTGTTGCAAAACAAAGCGCAACAAACAATAACCCAGCGAGCAACAAAAACAGCTACAACGAATATTGCATAACCAGAGCAACAAGAAGTGTGTGTAACAGCAAACACAACAACAACAACAACAACAACAAAAGCAGATGCAGATATGGCAGAAAAACACACAACACACAGGACCATATGCCACAGTCTGCGGCTTGTTTGTGTGCGTGTGTGTGGTGCATACGCCGAAAAGTACTAAAAACTTTGATGGCTTTTTGTGCGGCCAAAAACAGGTTTATTCGCCTGGCTAATGTGTGCGGGCGAAAAGGCTGCTGCCCACTTTAAAGTTATAATTCCAGCAATGACATTTTAAATGCAAATGCTGCACAATTTATGTCGCATCAGCTGGCAGATTTGCATATAGAAAAATTGCCAGGCGACACTTGCGGTTAATTTGTGTAGTAAATAAATCAAATTTAATAGTTTTCCGGGGGCCAACAAAACAATTGACCTAATTGCATACAAAAAGCCATGTTAACAACAGACTTTGGGAGTTAGAAGTTCGTTGTCAAAGCCACATAACTCATAAATACCACACTTTATTCATTTATTTGATCCCTAACTTAACCGATTTCTTAAGAAATTAAACTATTACCCTTTGATATCAGTTTCCTTTTTCCTTTAAATAAATAAAAGCGTTTGGCTTGTGCGTCTGGTAACTAGATTGCATATATCATAGAACGCTGCACGCTGAGCGGTGCCGAGCCCAGCTGCCTTCCGGTATCAACTTGTCTTCGACTTGGCCAACAATGGCACTTGGTGGCAAGCTGGGGGACTTGGCCTTCTTCTGCAACAGCGCTTTGAGAACAAAAGTTTGCAGGCGCTTCTGCTGTGGAGGGATCCACTCAGCCTAAAATCGAGGACTTGGGACTTGGGGCTCAGGACTCAGGCTCAGGCGAAACTCAATAAAAGAAATATTTTTGTTAGCTCACATAAAGTACTTTCATAGTTGGATGAACTGAAACTCTTGCATGGCGAGGCAGCGGCGGCCAAAGTTATAATAGTTTTTCAAGCAAAGCAAATGCAATTCCACTTTTGGGAAAAGTTCGCTCAATAGACCAGATTCCCGCTGCTCCACAAAGCCACTCTTCCTCCGCTCGGTTCCCGGCAGTTGTCGTCGAGTGGACTTTGGCCAACAAACAAATGAAGAACATGCGGGTCTCCACTCCAGCATCGAACAATTGGAATTCGAAAAGTGGCCCAGCTCGCCGGCGCTCACAAATTGCTGCGACACTGCTGATAAAACTTGCCAAGTTTTCCCCCCTCCAAGAGAAGGACTTCTGTCAATATTTGAATACTTAAATTGTCGGGCGAGAGCTCCGCAAATATGTACTTGTCTCGGCCATATTTATATTTTAATTATAATATGAACAGAGTGACCGCAAAGCCTGACCGCAATCCATAGCTTTGTGCAATTTATAAATGATGAAAGGCTGCAGCTTGACCTCAATTATCCAGCTTACATTAGCCAGCATTCGTTTTTGTAGACTACAAAAGCTCTCTAAACAAATTTGAACAAAGATTAAGCCAAATATTTTCGCCAAAAAATAAATAAAGAAAGAAGAAAGACTTATTTATACTTCTAATTGCAGGAGGCATGAGCTTATTTAGCAGAAGATATTTTATTTTATATCTTATTTTTATTAAATAAATAAATTTTACTTTTAAATCCAGCAATAAGAAAAAGGAAACCTAAAACGCAGCCTTAGATCAGATTCCCTGAGAGCAGGCCACACGGCGAATGTGTGATGTTGTGTTACTTTCCAGCGCTTGAAAGTAAAAAGAATTATTTATATTTCAAATTACTTTTTAAGCAGAAGATCTTTTATTTTACATCAAATTTTTAAGTTTAAGACTTAGCCTCATAAATAAATTTTACACTTAAATTCAGCAATAAAGAAAATGCAAACCTTAAACACAGGCTTAGATCAGTTTCTCTGAGAGCCGGCCACACGGCGTATGCGTGATGTTGGGTCTCGCCTACTGCAAGCGATTTAAGAATAACAATAAAAGCTGTAGCATACTTTCCAGCGCTTGCCTTCGTCAAAGTTTTTCCTGCCCTCCTGTCCTGCTTTCCCTCTCCTGCTGCTGTTGTAAGGGCTTACGTTTCTTGTATTTCCTTTAAATGCCAACACCTGCTACTACAAGTTGAAGTGGATCAGCAGCAGCAGCAGCGGGAGGCTTACAAAGTTCGCCTCCCTCCTGCAAAAGCCGAGATGAAAAACTTGTAAAAATAGCCCAGGGTCGACGGGCGAAGGACACTCTGAGATTACACGGTGTAGATTGCGTAACGAAAACAATGCATCAAAGTTACCATCTCGGCTGCCGCGGGGCCACCGTTAAATTGTAATTAATCTTCGTTTGCCGCGTAATGAGTGCGAATAAATATGCGATATGAAAGCCTCTCTCTCTCACTCTGTCTCTGTGCCGTAATCAGTTGGCTTTTGTTTGGCATAAATTAAAAATAAACTCAATTAATTATGTAAATATTGTCGCAACTGTCGGGCGATGCCACAGCTTGCTTGTTTAAGGACTGGCTTTCACCTGGAGCAGGGCGAGGGAAAGCCGTGTTGCCGTTCAAAAATTTATAGAAAAGCAGCACGGAAAGTGAAATGCAGTTGTCTATGGCTGTCTTGTTTGCATGCACTTCCTTTGTCAGGACTGTCATGTGTGAGTGTGTGAGTGAGGAGCCCAGAGCGTGCTTTCTGCTTACGCCATCTTTCTTGCTCAATTTGTAAAACAATTTTGCATACAAATTGCAACAGCAGCCAGCGTTCAGTGAGCTCCGGGCTTGACATGCAGCACCCAAGCGGAGCGACCTGCCAGCCAGGATATATCCCATAAAAATGCAATGCCAGGAACCGAAACGAAACGAAACGGAAGGGGGGAAGCGTGGCAAACATGCATGACAATGCATGACTAAAGTAATGAATTACTTAAGTCCCTCGCCCACAGTGCGCACAACAAGACATATGGCCCCCCGATCCGGATCCAAAGGATACAAAAGGACCACAAGGCTGGGAGAACACGAAAAAGGTCGTGCCGCTCGGTGATGAGATGTGAATTTGTGTGCATTTGTTTGCTCGATTTGAAATGAGCGACAGGCGACTCGCATTTAATGCAACTGCAGCACATCCTTGGGCCGGGGAATGATTGAGAGAGTGTTCGGTGTGTGCATTTGCATTTGCATTTTCAAATCAGGGACCCTGATCAAGACGAATTGGTAGCACTTTATTTGCAAAGTCATGCCATTCACGCTGTAAATCCGAGGAAAGCGAATATCCTTGCATTTACATTGCATTTACACGAGAAGTCCTAATGGCAGGTAAAAATGGGAAAGCAATCTCCGCTGCATCTCTGATAAATAGTTGGAGTGTTCTGTCCATTTACAAATCTTCTTAAGTAAATATTTAAACAGAATTAATTATCCCCTTTAAGCAGTATTATAACTACAAGTCCTCAATAATACCTTTCTGGTTCATCAATAAACGAATATGAACAGTAATTAAATCACAGACCCACTTCCATTAAGCTGAAATATAAAATATTAAATTTGAAAAGCTCGGCGAACGCGTTTTTTTTTTGCATAATTGAAAAAATTTTCATTCCGTTAAATCATTTTTAATGGCGGTCTCCCACTCACCTGGTAATAAATGCACTCATTACAGCGGCATAATTAGCTGCAGCTTAAGTGCCAGCAGAATCCGCAAATGAACCCCAAAGCCATCAAAGGTAGACTTTTATTATTTTTTGCTATATACAGCATATCCTGCTGCGCTCTGGGTAGCAAATTAAAGGATCTCACGGCGTTCGCAATCTCCGCACCCGCAACAATATTTCAGTTCGCTCATCCGCTCTCAGTCTGCGGCTTAAATGCCTAACTAAACCCCCACCGCCTTGGTGGAGCTCACCTCATTGCCGGTGGGAAATATTGTCGCATTTTTCAATATGTTCCCTACTCTCCCGCCTCTTTTTCTCTCACCCAGTTTTCAGCTAGCACCTCCTAGCTTCCACCGCTGCACAAAAACTTGTTAAGTGTGCGGTTGTTGGCATGAAAAATTCAATTTGTTTCACTCTTTATGTTGGCTTTAGCTGCTCATAACACACACCGTGTGCGCACACGCCGTTAAAAGCTTAGAGAGTGTGTTATGTCTATATGTGTGGCATATAACAGCAGCATCCTGTTTTGGTTGAGACTCTAATAGTTTACAGCATAAATTAATGGAGTAACAAAGTCCTCACAGTGAGACAATGTCCTGGGGGTAAGGTGTAAAGCATTTTTTGTGGGAATTAAAAGAAGGAGCATTTTTTAGACCAATGGAGAAGTTGTTTAATCTAGAATCCCCCTCAGACTGACTCAACATTTAAGTAAATAATTTATTTAATCTAAACTGGAGACAGTCACTTAAGTCTCGCCTTATTTATTAGTTAGTTCTTCCCTTGAAATCACTGAGCAGCAAAGGTAAGCTCCATTTCATTAAACTCTTTAGCTTGAGCGGAAATTTCATTAAAATAAAAGCCACTTGAAAGCCTCTCTCTATCAGACGATTTAAGCCCTCATTCCCCAAATGAGCTCAACTTGACTAAACTATTTAAATACCTATGCCAGGGTGCTCCTCCCTCGCCTTAACCAACTCCTGCCAGCTTGGGTGAAATTTAGCAATTGCGAATGCGCACTTCAGTTTAATTAAAAGAGCATTAATTGTAGCCGGCAACAACTGAAGTTGGTTATAAATTGCAGCGGGGGCTAGTCAGCTGGAGACTTTTTAGCTTCGCTATCTGGGGATCTCGGCACCCGCAACTATTCCACGAAACTTGAAAGAACAATTTGCGCTCCTCATGCACGCACCTGAATTTATAGCAACATTATTCCTTACCCTGGCTGGCTTTTGTTTTTGTTGTTGCCAGGATTAAGGGCCTCGCCGCTGCCTGCATGCTAATGAAATATGCAGCTAAGTGGCGCGGATCAGTTTCCTAAGCGGGTTAATCGCTCTAGTCTCCTTCTCCTCCTCCAGAAGTCACAAGAAAAGCAAACTTTGGTCAAAACGGAAGTGGGCTGGTCCCGAGTGTTTGCTTAAATGGAAATTAAATTAGCAACAATGTTGCTTTGGTTTCGCCCAGCGGCAACGGTAATCATCAGGAAATTACGGAAATTAGTGTCTGAACAAATAAACATATTTGCCGGATTAACCAAACAGCAAAGAACAACAACGACAAAGCGTCGTAATCGGCTGACATCATGGCACCTTCTTTTATCTACAGTTGAGAGTTTGGGGATCGGGCTCCGTGGAGGTAAAGTTGTAAAAATAACAATGCATTGGAAATTCCGTTTCCTTTTGCTTATTATGTTGGCATACCTCCGGGTTAAGTCCCTTGTTGTCCGCACAAATGTCCCGCAATTTGTTGGCATAACAAAAACAATTCGAGTGGATCCAGAAACTGACAAGTTTTTCTTATGGCGCACTAAAAATGAAGACACTAAAGGCAGCGCCACACAAAATCTCATCCATGCCAACAGAGATGACAAGGAAAAAGGAGATTAACAAAGGACGATTTCTTGAAGAAATCCTTTAATTTGATGTTTATTTGGTTAAGCTTTAAATAATCTATTAATAAAGTTTATTGTAGTTTTATATTTAATTATTGAGCATATTAATCAAATTATGAAATAATAATTAAATATTTAAACTCTCTTTAAGGGTAATACAAAATGTAGATCTATTTAACTTCCGAGAGACTAAGGGGACTTTGTATTTAATATATAGAAAGGATTTGGGTTAATAAATTGATTACCAAATATTCAATTTTAAAGATGTTACAAGAAATTTGTTTTAAAATAAATCAAATAGCTGATATTTCTTACGCTTATGTCGGTATTTCAAAATTTCTCCAATAAATCGTTTTTTATGTATTTATTTAAGATCGATATTGTTGTAAAAAAATCATATAAGCTCTTCCCTTTATTATATATTTTATTTTATATTTTTCCACTTAATAAACTTAAGTTAAACATGCTCTTAAAATACTAAAGTCAGGCCCCCTTTAAAGTCCAAAAATTAAACTAAAAAAATATGTATTTTCCCAAGGTAAACCTATCTAGACATTATAGCAAATATCTATCCAAAAAAAGGACAAACAGCCAGCTCAGACAGTCACAGTTGTTGCTGTAATGTGGCATGTAGTATATGTGGCACACACACCCACACGTGCTCTCTGATACACACAATGGCATCAAGTAAGTAATACAATAGGAAAAGCAACTCGCGTACGCGTGTGTAAAACTTTATTTTTACGACAAAGTGCAGGCAGCAAAGTTGTTAGCAAAGGACTGAAGGAGCTGCGGCAACTGTAACTATTGCTTCGACTCTGGCAAGTGTGGCTCGTGGCCCCTGCAGTTGGATTTTAATTTTTAGCAGCGACATGAGACAAAGTTTTAACTAAAAATTGCGTGCCAGCAACTTTGGCGTACGGCGTTGCAGAAATTTGATTTTTATTTCTAGCGTTAAGTTGGCTCCTCGTCTCCTCTGGCACGTCGCACGCGGCGTATACGCAATGTGCGCGCACAACAGTTTCAATTACAACTTCATGAGGTGCGCCAGAGCGAAGCGATCCAATAAGGGGTGGAGGGAAGAGGGGGGAGTATAAGGATGAGGATGACATCATTGCCGGGGATAATTAGCCTCGACACTTGAGGCCACGATTAATGCAATTTGATGGCCTGTCCCGGCCTCATGATTAATGCGAGGCCTGTCGTGTTGCAACTTTACGCGAAATTTGCTTAACAAATGGTCTAAGCCGGCCAAGAAAATGGTCCTGGTTCATAATGTATTCAAGAAAAGTGAAAATGCTTCAAGGAGGCGCCGACACAGTGGACCGAAGGAACAAAAGGCGAATGTCTAGATATGGCCCATGAATAATGACATAAATTATCAACTTGTTATGAGTTCTTGTTTTGTTTCTGTATAAAAATCTAAGATGTGATTTATTCCCTGGCAGAGAACAAAGGCCATAAAAACAATAGGTGGAATTTTTTGTGCTCTTTTGATTGTCAACCTTTTTGCTAGTTATTTATGAATTTCAAAGCCAGTTTCCGTTTGACAATCTGCAGAGCATAAATTGCTCACTAATCCTTCCTAAGTTGCCTTGAATCCAATTTGCTCTTACGGCAAATATTTTATATTTTTGTGACACAAAACTGACACTGATCCACTGTTCGCAGATTTATCTATATAATGTTTAAAATATTTAAGTACCACTAACTTTTATAGAGTTTTGCGACAACGTCAGTTTAAGCTGAGGACCTCCTTTCCTGTCCTCAGCTCAGCTCATCGCATCTCTTACCATCCCATCCAGCATCGTGTTTCTCTTGGCAAGTAGAAAGTAAAGTTTGTCAAACTTTTGTTTCAAAAGTCAAAGGAGAGCACCATTTTGATGAACGAGTTGAAAGGGGAAGAATCACGCACTCATGAACAGGCGGGAATAGCCAGGGAAAATTGGAACTGGACCAGTGGCCAGTGGCCATATCCTTGGGAAGCCACTCCTGCCTCGGCTCTTATCGCCCGACAGTTGCAAATTTATTTGCGCCGACTTCCTCAAAGGCCAGAAGACCAGAAGAACTGGCGAGCTGAGAGAGTTATAAGCTGTCAGGCATTTAAAAACGCATAAATGTATTTTCCGGCCAGCACTCCACATAATGGGAAATTTATGAACTCGTTGGCGGTAGCAGGAAAAAATTAATTGCCAAACTGAAACTGAAACAAGACTGAGGAAGGGGGAGAGAGAGTTGGTACCGACCAAAATTTGCCACGGCCAAGTGTCAGCTGGAAAACTATTAAAAAGGCATCTCGACTACTACTTGGAAAGTAGAGCAGGTTTTCCTACCTGCAGCGCTTCCGTGGCTGCCACAGTTGCAGCTGGAAAAGCAAACCCGAAAGAGCTCACCGAGCTCACTTCCTGTTTTCCTGCTGCTGGCCAAGACGAAGATGCAGACACAGACGTTAACGTGGCTCGTTCAGTAGCCGAAAATGCGGAAGCGTCCATTTTATAGCGGAAATATATTCTTGTGCGGAGACGCGCTGATGATTTATGTGTGTTTTGGCATTACGTGCTGGTGCACAGTGCCGCTTTTGTGTGCCACATTAAATTCCTTGACCTGACGACTGTGCCAGGATATTCAAGAGGTAGTTACTTGTATTTCCAGGTGAGCTAGGTTATTGCTCTCCCTGTAAGAAAAGTCGGTCATTAAGGTGTTTCTTTCCTTTCTTGTTTATATTTATTAATTAATAATATTTGTATGCTATCTACCTATAAAACTAAACCCAGAAATCACTTATATGTTTTCCAGTATTTTTATACATATTCAATATCAGGAATATTCATTTTATAACCCAGAAGCCCAGCCAGGCGTGCCCACTTGATCATTATCCCCGTTTCTGTCTGGCTTCTGACACAAAGTTAACCACTTCCCTGCAGCTTTTTTTGTTTTATCCTTGCAAACTTCCTGGCTATATCCCATTGGGTATCAGGAATATGCCCTGACAGAAATGGGTTAAGCTCGTACAAATGCTGCAATTATTTGCATGCACCGCCGTCGAGGGCTTTTATTTGCCCGCATTTTCCTTTGGGCTTCCCCCGATGTCGGGGAAATGCGTGCCTGGGCAAAAGCCCGCGAATAATTCAGGTTAAGTGCGCTTCATATGCGTTTATGCTGACATTAAAACACTCCCTAATGCTCGCAGGATGGATGCCCCTCTCCGGCTCGTTGAAATTAAAACTTTTTTATTGAAGTTGAGAGCCATGCGTGCGTACTGGAAAAAAATACGCTCAAACAAAAATCCAAAAATAATAACAAACTTTTCTTTTTTTGTTTTTGCGTTGCCAGAGTAAATGCAAAACAAAAATGTCGCACAACGAGAGGAAAACTTGCAGCATTTCGAGGCAAATAAAAAGCTGTGCCCCTTTCTCCCTCGGGCATCCCCATTAAGCATTGGAAAATAATTAAAAAGTTTTTCGCTGAGCTAATGGAAATTGAATTGCAGGCCCGCCTTAAAATTCTGGCTGAATAATTTAAAAACAAATGAATAAATGGCTACGATTTCGTTATGAGAGAGGAGGAGGAAGGCAGCCGCCGTCAGGCGGCAATAAATGCCCCAAGTTTTAGCACAAATTTATATTTAATGCCGGCAAAGAAATGCATTTCAAAAGAATTGGACTTTTATTGGATGCTAAACTAACTTCAGTTGCAATTTGGGTTATATATTTTAATTATTAATAAATGTTTGGGGATTTTAAAGGATGGTTTAAGACTCTAAACTCTAAAGTATTTAGTTTAGTTACCTTCACATAATAAATTACTTACTTTCCCCACTAGCCTTTATTTTTTACTCCTTTAATTCTCAAATTAATCAACGCTAAATGGAAATTATTTAGAAAATAACCCGCTTGCACTCAGGAATTCATTAATTTTAATTAAACAATTATTGGATAATGAAATAGGGAAAGCCAACCGGAAAAACCAAAATGGTTGTGTAAATGACAAATGAGAACAAGAATGCCATGACATAATGAATTCCATTTATAACAGAATTTTCAGGTTAACACTACTGTAATATAAACACACACATATATATATATATATATATATGCAGACTGGAAAAAATCCTGACAGGATGGGCATTGCACGTCAGTTCACAGGACGTCGCCCACGCGACTGCATGCTTGGCTGCATTTTTTGGCAGCTCGCACGTGTTGCCGCTCAACAGCTCCATCGTGGCGGTGGTGGTGCCACCCCCCGAAGCACCCATCCCCAACTCGCAACCATTTTCCCTTTTGCACTCGCAGTGCACACGAGTGCATGGCATAATGCATTTATAAAGGCCGCCGAACAATGCCAACAACCAACAGCCAGTCAGATAATTTCATTTCGCTCCTGTGGCTGGCTCCGGGAATGCCATTTCCGATTTACCACTAACTGTTTGTTTTTCTCACACTTGGCACTGCTTTACATTTATTTTTCCTCTCGCAGGTCCTTCAGCACACCTTTATATATATACGATATATATATTTTTTATGTTATTTTTTCGTGACGCTGTCATTAAGCTCGCATGTGCTGTGACTTTGGTCCTGGCATGAAATTTTATGACGGCTGTTGTGCCGTGTGCATCCCGCACTGTCCCTTAGCTTCCTTTTTTTTGGCTCAGATATCTGTGGCGTTGAAAACAGGAGCAGCAACAGCAGCCAGGGGATCTGCACTGCCAGGATTAAGGAATTTTTATACATTTAAAATTATATTTTGAAGATTTAATATTAAAAAAATATTTCTAATTAAATTACTCTTTTTAAAACTACGAGATTTTAAGGTTTGATATTAAAATAGAAAATTATAAAGTTTTCTAGAGATAGTTCTAAGAGAAGAAGCTTAAAAGAAAACTATAACTAGTATATAAATTATATTTTGAGTTGAGTTTAGAATTTTAAAGATTTACATAGGTATAGAATAATTAAGATATTCTATTCAATAACCCTTGTAAATTTCTATAATTTCCCAGAGGCTAAATAGAAATTTTTATATGCAAAAATATTCAAATTAAGGATATTTTCTTCCCCTGTAACCCTCATCCAGTCGTCTTACCATTCAGACAAGCCGTCAGCGCTTGCGATTTAACAGACAGACGCAACAAAGACAGAGACAGATACAGATACATATTCAGGACAGAGCCACAGATACAGACAGCGACACTGACGTCGTTGGCGTCTGCAGGTGATGGCGAACAATGCAAATATTTGCTCGCTCCCATAACTATATAGCATACATTCGGGGGCAGGATTCGCGTGTAAGTTGTGCCAAGAGCTCGATAAAAAGTAATGTCGCCCATTGTTTGGCAAGTCTAGCTGATGTCAGCATTGATTCGTTAAGATACTCTGTAAGCTCTCAAATAAAAACAAAACTTAACGCTTACGAAGATGTTGATTTTAAAGGAAAATGTGCCAAAAATAACAAAGATATTGAAGTTGCAATGGAGATATAATTGCTAGATAAATATTTGCAGTATGTAAACTTGCATAGAACCCTTGAAACTTTAAAAATCTGCAATTAGAAGGCACAACTTAAATCTCAGCACCACAAACTACTTACCAAGTATGCTAATTAATTTGAGCCAAGTTTCCACAGCCGAAAACCTAATTGCCAGCATCTCTGCCCGAGTTGAATTGTTAATAATGTTCCGCTTAAATGACTCCTGACTTGTGGTTCCTCTTTAGCCCCTCCCCTGTATGTCTGCCTAGTGGTATATATATTCATTATGTAGCTGTATAATTTCAATATGTCCATATACTGCTGCCAATAAAATTTGCACAACGCTGGGGAAAAAGGCAACGCAAAAGTTTTGCCAACGAAATGAACGATGCAATCATGTCCACCTCCCCGGCCCCGGCCACGGCCCCGTCTTACCCTTATTTTATTCTGTGTGCTGTGTTTCGGAGTTCTTGTTTTTATTCCATCGTTGCCACTTTGGGCATGCAACAAACTTTATTAAAAAGTATGCAAGAATTTCTGCATCTATACAGCGCTCGGAATACCCAAAGGGCTGCGGAGGTATCCTCCTTCGGTTCTAGTTTCCCAAGTTTCGGGCCTCGCCCCAAGTCCTTGCCCCGCATTTTCCCTCCGTGCGGATTGACATGAATTGGCAAAATGAAATTGCAATTTCTTGTGATAAATTTCAATGAGCAAGACGCCTCGTCCTGGCGAGGAGCAAACAAGAAGTGAAAGCCTTTACCATCCGTTGAGTGCAGTTTGCTGTATGTTAGCTGCCGGTTGGGGAATAAAAATTGCCCACATAAATTGCGTGTGCAATCGGAGTTATGCTGAAATAAATTAAAAACACTTCCGGTTTCTTTTGTAAGTTTCTGCAAATAAATTTATTTATAGATTTATCTTGCAACACTATTTTTCAATTAGTGGTTAAGTGACATGGTAAACTGTTATATTCGGTTTGTTGTTGGGAATATTTTGAATTTTTTATTTGAATTTGCATTGATATATCTTAAGTGTTTTGACATTAAAATGGGGCAACTCCTACTGAAAACAATTCTAAAAGTAAGTTCCCTCTTAAAACCAAGTTTATTTTTATTTAAAGAATGCACCTGCTTTTATGGTTTAATGTGAAATGTTCTTGAGCGTTACGACTTCTGGGTGTTTGTCTGAAAGCAATGGCGCCTGATGCTATTTTAGTTGCCAAGTAAATAAACTGCAACGAGTATGCAAATGAAGAAGCAACTTGGCTCTAACAGAACAGAACTTCCTGCACATCCTGCAATGCGTGCAATTAACGAGCTTTTACCCACAGGATTCGACAACTACTATATGTGTGTGTGTTTCTGTTTTTTTGCCATTACAGCTGTCGTCTTGGGCAATCACCATGAGAGCCTTTCGCTGAGTCCGGCGGAGCACAGCGTGGTGCGGTACACAAACGAATCGCTCATCGTCCAATGCCGGAGTCCCAATCCGGATGTGAGGCTCTACTGGAAATCGCCGCGAGGCGAAATTATACGCGAGAACAAAGGACGCATTCACTTTGAGCAAACATCGCCAGGTAAGGATCAATGGGAATGGGGAATGGCAATGCAATAGATAGCGAGGGTAAGAGGGATCAAGGGTCAGGGGTGCTACAAGCACAACAAACGCAATTAATTGCAATCCTCCAACCACATTCTTTTGTAACTGGATACCCACTAAAAAGAGCTGTGAGGATATGCTAGAAAGTCCTGTAAACTATAATTATTTGCAGATTTTTTTTAACTATTTAATTCGAAGGGTTTTTGTAACATTCTTGGAAAGTTTATTTAAAGAAAACACTCTCTTGCTTATAAATAAATATTATCAAAAATCAAAAGCTAACATTTTAGGTAACTAAAATTATTTAAGATCCAATTTAAAGGGTATCAGTGAGTTAGCATTCAGGGCAAAGTTATTCTGTGCATTCTTTATGCCGCTCGCTTTGTTTTACGAACCTCGTTTAACCTTTTTCTATTCTATTCTATACTCGATTTTCCATTTTCATTTCATTTTTCCCTCTGTCGTGTTCGTTCGCTTGTTTATTTTCAACATTCCCTTTGTCTCCCCTCGCCAGAACAATTGAAAATCGTTTTCGCCCACATCGCACTGGCCGACAAGGGCAATTGGTCCTGCGAAGCTGCTGAGGGCGGTCTGCATAGTAAATCCTTCGATTTGATTGTGTACCGTAAGTGCTGGAATCGCCGGGGGTCGTAGGTCGCTCTGTCATTAATATTGCATTGTTTTCCTGTGCCGTCGATAGAGAAAATTACGTTTACGGAAAATGCCACCGTGATGACCGTTAAGGAGGGCGACAAGGCCACCATTCTGTGCGAGGTAAAGGGCGAGCCCCAGCCGAATGTCACCTGGCACTTCAACGGACAGCCCATCAGCGCCGGAGGTAAGTACGGCCACGGGCCGCCCCGTAATGAGCTACGAATTTGCCGCTGAAAATGCCAACCAACGACTGACTGCCCTTTTTCCACCTTATCTTCTCTGCTTCATGCACAGCGGCCGATGACTCCAAGTTCCGCATCCTGGCCGATGGTTTGCTCATCAACAAGGTAACACAGAATGACACCGGCGAGTACGCGTGCCGGGCATACCAAGTCAACTCCATCGCCTCCGATATGCAGGAGCGCACCGTTTTGATGAAAATCGAACGTGAGTGTTATTTATGGTTTTCCAAACAAAAGCAGGGCACAGTGGGATGGAAAAGTTTAGAGGATTTACTTTTAAATTATATGAAAATGTTTATTATATTTATTGCAAACAAATTTAATTATTTCAGAGGAATTATTAATCCTAAATAGAATGTTTTTACCATCTAAATAAGATATTTTATTTAGGAAACTATATGAGAATTATATGGAATTAATTAATACATATATGTAATATATAAATAAAGGTAATTTCTCCCTTGAAAACTTGTTTAAAAAAAAACGTTGAGATGAGGGCTTGAGAATCTAATTGGTTTCTGAAAATTTAAGCACATTATTCATCCTTTTAAATTATTTACCAGAAAGATATCTTTACTTCTTTGTTATATTTTTTACTATAATCCCATTGTATCTAATTGAAGAGGTCCTGCTAAAATGACTTGAGCACCATTTTGTTAGATTTTTTGTTTATCTAAAATTTGTATGTTGTGCTTAGTATTCAGCGCATTGAGCGGTAAATAGTTTTTGAGCACGAAAAATGCTGAAATTACATTCGTTTAGTCCTGGGCTCGCATGCGAGCGGCCCTTGATGGATACCAATGTCGGGGGATGCTACGGATGCCACTGATGTGTATGTATAGGCGTGGAGCACATGCAGCTAATGGCTCAACTTGGACCCGCTCTGATTTATGGTTAGCGGACATGGTTTTTCCATTTTCGCGGCATACCTTTAAGCGCCGTTAGACTTGGCAGCTGTCAACTGGAGGTTGCAGCTTTACAGCAGCAGCAAAGTGCTGCTTAATTTGATTTGTTTTGCACTTGAACTGATTTTGTGTTCGTTCTCATTATCCTGCAGACAAACCTATATGGTCACCATCGCCTTTTGTGAGCCTCAAGTATGCTTATATCAATGGCACAGCCACAATCTTGTGCGAGGCTCAGGCAGAGCCACCGGCCAACTTCTCGTGGCACCGGAAGCAGAAGCATCTCCACAGCAATCAGAAGCTGTACACCATCGAAACGGATAACTACTGGTCCCGGCTCACTGTTCAGGTGCTAAATGCCAGCGCCTTCGATAACTATAGATGCCGAGCCTGGAACGATCTGGGCAGCATCGAGCGAACCACACGGCTGGAGCAGGGCGAGAAGCCACCGGCTCCCAGTAACTTCAAGCTGCGCGGCTACAACTCGAACACCTTTGATGTGGTTCTCAGTGCACCGCGCAGCAAGGAGGAGCGCGGCCTCATGGAGGTCAATGGATTCCGCATCGAGTACATGACCGAGATGGAGTTCAAGACGGATGCCGGCAAGTGGACCAATGCCAAGAGGAAGGACTATCCCTTCGAAGAAGGTGGGTCGAGCACATAATTGATAATTATTTTATTTTATTTAAAGAATGTTTTAATCTTTAACAGGTGCAACCTTTTTGCTGACCAATCTGGAGCCGGACACGGACTACCTGGTGAGGGCCGCCTCTCGGAATCTGGCAGGATTCAGTGACTGGACCAGGGTGGAGAAGTACAGGACGCTGTCCCTAGAGCCTCGTGCCTCGGCGAGTGTGCTGCAGCCAGCTCTGTTGATCCTGGCCTTCTTAGCCTTATTGCGTCCGAGCCTTGTGTGAATCTGAATCTGCGGGCGGATGATGGATAACAAATAACTGATGCTGGTTAACAGGACGATGCAGGACCTTTACCCCATGTGCTTTGTATAGCTTTAAGGCGTGTCCAAGGGGACACTACTTTTCTGTCTGATTTGCTTGGTCGGGTTAGCTCTTAAGTTTAATGAGTTGCTAAATAAAACAGTTTTACGATTAAGTTTAGTTCAGTTTTCTGTTTAGCTTGGCAAGATATTAATGAAAGGAGCATATAGAATTATTTATATATATATATTTAAAGAAATCCTCATAGCGTTTAAACGAAGTAAAGGTTCAACTCTAGATTCCTGATAATTATTCCAATTAAAAGTTCTGCTCAACTTTCCTGCAGTCCTAATAAGTTTGCTTCAGTGTCCCAGCTGAGCTTGATTGAGCCTTGAATCTTAATAGAGATTTTGTTGCCAAATCTTTAAGATATATGTAATCACAGAGTTGCCAAAAATATAAACAAACTTTCGCTCTAAAAGAGCAGTTAACTAAGTAACCGTAACCATTTTTCCCTTTAGCCATCACTCAATAACCAAAACAAAAACCCCTCTAAAGAACAATAAATAAATAACCATGAAGGAGCTTAACGAGAGCATTTGAAATTGTAAATTGTATTTAATCTTTTTTTAAACCCACAAAAATCCAAAGCCAAAGCCAAACGTTTCCACGTGTAAATTTCCAGGAAAACAAAACCGAAATGATAACATTTGTATGTAAAAGTAAGCATAAACCTTTCGCCACAAAAGCAACAAAAATGTAACAAAAATATATAGGCATATTTTACAACAACAAAAAAACAAACCATTTAAGGGGAAATGGTAAACACATTTTGTAAACCGTAAATTCTAGCTAAAGATTAAATATTTTGTGGTTTTCGTTTGCCAAAATAAAAGTTATTATGTATACAGAAACCGAAATGCGTTGTACTTATTCGTGGCATTTTTGTGGCATCAGATTTCAGTCAGAGCCGAGCTGAGTTGGGCTTTTAATTGGTTTCTGTGAATATTTCGCTCAACGAAAGGTTTAATTGGGCGTAATCTGAGTAAAAACATTCCAAATGAACTGTAACTAAGATCAATTTATAAAATCCAGTTGGCTTTGTACTTACAGTCTCATAAATTCAATCACTTTTTTATAATAAATTACCCAAAAAACATAAAACCTTTAGGAAAATGTCAAAATCTAAACGTTTTGGAAATAACAAGAAACCTTTGAAGGTGGAATTACAGAAGCACGAAAGTCATAACACTTTGAAAGGTATTTCGGGTAAATAAATAACACTGTGATTATCCTTGACGTTAAGTAAATATCAAAATAAATTTGTAGGCTGCAAACGAGTGAAATGCAGGATTCCCCAGCCGACTCTTATGCGTCCAGGATACATCTCTAGAAGATGCTCATCCTTGCTGATGCCCGGCAGCCGTTTAGCAAATTTTGAATACAGAAAAAATGACCAACTTTTAGTATCCCCTGAAACTGGTGATCATTTCCAAGTTGAGCTAGCTGAAACATCCTGTAAAGCTGTCGAAGAATCGGTAGAATCTCCTAGCATACAACCTGATCAAAATTTCTCGAAACAAAATTTTGTTTCTAAAAAATGCACAACTCCGCCGAAACTCTGCAGTTGTTTAGCCCCGGCTAAAAACGAAAAAAGTGGGCAAGAGCCTTCAAAAAACACGTTCCAGTTTCGAATTAAGCAAGGAAAAACTCCTAAAAAAGCCGTTCAAAATTCTGAAGAAGCCGCAGTCCCGAAAACCAACCTAAGATCCATGCACCGCGGAATCAGCTCTAGAAAAGGAACATCCTCTGTAGCATCCCGCTGCCGTATAATAGGTGGTGACTCTTGTCCTTCTGTGGAGTGCCCTCAATACCAGTGCCCGTTAAAGTTAACGCCTTGCAAAGCCGCTAAAACATCCGAAAAAAGTCAATTTGAAATCTGCCCAGAATCAAAGCCGCAACCCCTTAAGCCCGCATGCAGCAGTGGACGGTCGTCACGGCGCGGAAGCTGTGTATCCTTCACTGAGCCTGTGGCAGCTGACATTCATTTTTGTGATTCCCCCTTTAGCAAGTGCCCGGGTTCAGAGTCAGATCAGCCGGAAACCCTAAAGGAGGTCACACATCCTGCCCCGGAGATAGATCATTCCACACCGGCAGCGACCAGCAGCGAACAGAAGGAACCAAAAATGAAATCAAAAAGAAGGAAATCTGATAGGAATTTCAAGATGCCCATAATTGTGGTGCCCGGGGGCGAGGGAAACAAAGAGGAGAAGTGGAAGACGGAAACCAGCAAAAGCTCGATACCCTCAAATTCTACTATTCTGAGTCCAGAGTCTTCGGAATCGAAACACAAAAGTTTCATACCTTATGCCCGAACCTTTCGTCATGTGGATTCCCTGAGTAGCCTTCGCATGCACCCTTCAGGTTATCAACACCAAGATCCTTCGCTCTCAGTTCCCCGTAGTGCCCCCCAATCGCCCGTGTCTTGTCCCCATTGCGCTGAGCTATCAAAGCAGGTGGGAAAACTCAGCCAGAAGGTGGAGTGCCTGGAAAATATCAAAATCCTTGCTATTCGTCAGGAGGTAGACAGCCTTAGGGCTACTGTAAAGTGCCTCTCCGAGAAACTGGAGAAGAGGGGCCAAGAACCCAGGCCAATCCTGGAGAAAAAATCCTTAAGCACCTGCCAGTTCTGTCGAGGACGCAATTTGGCCGTTCTGGACAGCTTCAAGAGGCAGCTGATGGAAACAATTGGCAAAAGGAGCTATACGGATGTGGTGATTTCCATCTTCCTGCGTGCAGACAATATTTATCACGTGAATGTAAGGGAACTGAAGAGCGGCTGTTCCCTCGCCTGTTTCCTGGTGACCGATGACGCTATTATGGAAGTCCAGCGGATGGGTCTCTTCAAGGAAATTCTCACCTTCAGTGTGATCGACGTGCGGAATACCTTAAAGCCGAAGAACTACGCCTTGGGCATCACCTTCGAGCTCGTCAATTCGGAGCGCCAAAAGGGTGGCTGTGACTCAGTGGATCGTGGGGTTTGCATCACCTGCAAGCCCTTTTTGGCACGAGTCCTGGGCCTGCCACTCCACCGGCTAAAGCATGTGCACACAGATCCGGAAATTACTGCCAATTACCTCAGAAAATCGTTCCAAGGGCATTTCACCGGGAAGGGTCAAAAGTAACCATAGCTTTGCCTCCAAATTTCCATTTTATAAGAAACTATTTTATAATTGCCAAATTTTTTTTAGAAAATACTATAACTCTGGTCGTAATAAAATTAAAAAGAACTGTTTTTTCATTGACTGCAAATCGGGGTTAAACAAATCTAGAAAGCCGCACCTTTTGTCTGTTTTATGGAACAAAACAAAGGCCTGATTGGTGGCACCGCACTTGGCCAGAACCGCATGTCAAACTGTTCATTTCGGCAAACAGCGCGGTTTGTCAATCAGCCACGTCAACTGGGGCTCAACCGGAGCCCGCATATGCCCCTGTCTCCGGTGGGAGACAATTCCGCAGGGGACAGAGCCTGCTGACAGCCGCATAAATCAGATGAATGCCAAACGTCGGATTCGGATGCGGATGCGTTGGCATCTCGGTGTCATATTGTGCGTAGTGACTTTTATTGCCAGGCCGCACGTTAAATATTTTTCTATGCACAGACAGACATGACGGCGGCGGCGGGGAGGGGGCGGGAAGGCCTCCCCCTCATTGACATTTGACATTTGCCTTTCGCATCACAATATGTGACCCGGGGATATTCACGCTGTTTAGTGTGCAAATAGGCGAAGCTCAAAATAATCCTCCCGCTTCTTCTTAATTTCCCAAATAGGCGTACATTTTCCGAGCTAAAAGGTTGCATTTTTCCAACTCGATAGCTCTGTATATCAGCGCTTTAAGCCAACTTTGCCTGTAGTCATGGCAGCTGAAAAAGAGATCTGCAGGAAAGAGAAAAAACCAGCATTCCGGCGAATTTTAGGCCTGCAGTTTCGCACGGACTTTGGGATGGAAAGCCTCTCTCGCAGCCATCTGCAACGGACTCCATTCGGGCAATGCAATTTCCATGTCAGCAACCAGTTTTCCTTTTTCACTCTTCTGTTTCGTTTCATCTGGCTTATCGATAGTTCGCCATTCAACTTTTTCCACAACTCACAGGGGGTAGGAAGTTGAAATCAAGCGTAATATTTTTGGAACGGCAGGGGGGAAAATATATGCGGGTATATATTCAAATAGTTTCCAAAGGGATTATGGGGGCTCTTGGAGGAAGTTTTAATCATTGTGTTTCATAGTGTTTTTTATATAAATTGTAAATTAATTTAAGGTATTTTTAGTTTAAAAACAAGAAAGGTAGGAAAATTTGTACACATTTCAAGTTGGCAGCTGACTCATTGAAATAAATCATAAATCAATTATAACTAAACAAAAAAAAGCATCAATTCCAATTATTCTTTGGGCAATTATTAGATTTTTAGTTATCTTATGCTCTCAAGAAAGCCTTAAGTATTTGAATTTTTTATTTCAGTCAGATAAGCCTAGATAATTGATCGGCAGTTAATGCTGAGCAAGAATTTATGGGGTCGGAAATGATTTCTTGACTGGTTTGCATGCATCTAACCGAAATTTTGAGACCCAAAAAGCGAAAGAGTTTGGTAATAAATAGCAAACTTTGGCTGCCTCTTACACATGTTTAATTCCAACTATTGTTTTCCCTTAATTATCTTTTATAAAACTACCAAATTATACACTAAAATAAATGATATTCCATATATAAACACCTTTCTTTACCAAGTAATCAGCATTAAATAGCGAAACATAACCCATGGCAATACAAAGTGGGAACAGCATTTACCTAGCCATAAACACATACTTAATCAGGCTTTGCAGCCGTCATTAGGGATTCCATTTGTGCTTCATTATGACCTCCTGAATGTTCCACATTTTCTACATTTTCCTCCACTTGGATTTCTTCTCTGATTTTCCGCTCGCTAAGTTGCCGCTGGCCAACGGGGCGGATGAGGATGCGAATGCTTTGCAGGGACCGCACGCCGTGTCAATAAATGAAAGCGCAAAGCATTAAATTGTAATTTTTTAATTACACACAAAAGATTTAATGACTGCGGTGGTAATAACACACAACAGACGTTGCCATGCCCCCTGACCCAGCCCCCTCTGAGTCCTGTAGTCCTGGCTCCTCTATCCAGAGCCAGGAGTATGGAGCGCTTAATTACATAAACGGCGAGCTGAGCAGAAGACTTTCGCTGTACCGACAGACGGCGAGTGTAAAATCGAGATAATAAGAAAATGGCGAAAATTAAATTGTTCTTCTGTGCGCGCCAAGTGACCAATTAAAGCGAGCGAAAGCAAAAAGTCGCCGAGTTTGAGCTTCAGTAGGAGACTCCGACTCCGCGCTCCGACTCCCTGGGGCCACATCCGGGCAACTCCTTTTTGCTCGGCTTCTTGTACTCCACTCCGGCTTATTAGCCACTGAGATTTACTTGAAGTATATCTCTCCGTCGGTTGTCGACAATCTTCTGTCTTCTGCCATCTTTTTGCCTCTCTGTTTGTTTAGCAATAAAAATAATTTTTCGCTTTCTAATGACGCCACAGAAGCAGCGAGAGACAGCCGGCCGGCCAACTAAATTAGCGCCAGCGGCCTTTCAGCAGTCAGCAGTCAACAGTCGAAATATATACCTTCCAATTATACACTGTAGAAAAAAGGATAATCATATTATAATTAAGAGACCAAAGTTTAAAGTCTATGATTATGCATTCCATTTATTTTAGAGAAGTTTTGGGGTATAAATCAAATGCATTTATTAATTTCTTTTATTGAAATAAATAAAATAAATATTTTCCACAAATAAAACCAAAGATAACCCCCTCATTTTCTCTAAGTGCCTTCCTTTCCAGCTATGGAGTCGTAAATAAAAGTTGCTCCGCAAACTAACTAATATGCCAGAGTCCTTGGACCCCACAAATCTTGTATAAAGCAAATGCATTGGTAGAACCACTCCCACTCTCCGCCTTCCAGCTTCCCTCCGCCCCTTTCCAAGCCATTTTCTGGCTGTTACACTTGCTGCCTGGCTGTTGTTGAATGTTTTCGTGTGTTTGCCGTTTGTTGCCAACACACTAATTACCGCAATTAATTATGCTGCCTGCGGAACAAAGTCCAATGGTCGAAAGTAGAGGGCCCAAAGCGAGGGGCCAGTACAATTTCCCCATTGTTGGCTCGCTTTTCGGCCAAAAACTTTAAATGAGGAGTGCCGAGTGGGTGTTCAGTTTGAGGGGGCTTTGAGCGGTTTTATCCTTTGTCTCAAAGCGCATTCCAAATGATATGGCTCTCTCAGCGGCCATTTAATTTGCTTAGCCAACTGATTAAAGCCATATTACCGAAGGAGCATATGCCTGCAAATGTAAAGCAATTAAGTGTAAATAGATTATGCTTATTGAAGCCGTTTATGCAAACAATATTAAGGCAACAAGTGCTTTTAATACGGAGACTGTAAAAGGGAATTATGTGTGAAATACGATTGCAAAATTAAATTAAGCTTTAAAGTTGGTCAGATAAATGTTAAAATTAATTTTTCAGAATTGTTTCTATAAGCTGAAAATGTAAAAAATATTTTATATGGTTTATACAATTGATTGTGAAGTAAATGAGGAAATACTTATGTCGGATTTTAATGTTTAAATCAAAACGAAATATCTAGGGGTAGCAAAAATATGCTGATGATGACAGGCACAAAGAAAATGATGTTATATAAGGTAAATCCACAAAAATCATTAAAATGTAACAAGTTAAATAATATATTTATCAAAAATCAACTTATTTAAAGACATTTTTGTTTTTGAAATCCTCAAAACCAAGAGCTAACTTTACTTAAATCTATGGAAACCATTGAGAGCTTGTTGCATGCGGATACTTCAATAAAATCTGTTTTAGACACCCTCTCGAAACCCCCTCTCTTATTGATACTTTAATCCCCACTAGATGTTGAGTGTTTTTTCAACTTGCTGGGATTTAAATAAAATCTCCATTTACTCGGTCCGACATTCGACCATGGCCATCAGCATTGCCACTGCATTTGCTGAATCGCCGGGCGACCATTAAGCAAATCACAAAACTGTCACGTGGCAACAGAGAAACAATTTCGAACTGCTCCTCGAGAGCCAATGGCAAAACATGCATGAAAATTGAAAATTATGCTCAAAATGCACTCAGCAACAGATGGAGTTTCAGGATGCACAGCAGCAGGAACTCCATATGTGCCACGTTTGTTCCTGTCAACGCAATGAAGTGCAACATTTTCTATATGCGAGTCCTTGCCGCCTGCTTGTTTATGCGGATGTGGCAGCAAACTAGACTATATAACATACATAAGCAAGCAGCACCTTTGGCAGCAAGCCACTTCATATTGTAAATTTGGTAGAAAATATTTTTAGTGTCGCCAGGATTTCCCGTTCGCTTCCATCGGTATCCTGGCAGCAGGAACTGGCATTGTTGTTGCCCAACGCCACCTGGGTTCGGTGCAACAGTGCTTGGTACTCAGAATTGTGGCAGCCAGTGCTGCTCCAGCATCCATCCTTTCCTGCTTGGCACCTGTTTGCCCGGCCACCTTTTGTGGTTCCCCTGGCATCCTGGAGTGCTTTTGTATGCATCCTAATGCAATCCTTGTTACTGCGTTTGTTTGATTGCTTCCGCAGGTATTGTGTCCCTTGCGCTGGTTTGTATGCTATAATTAGAGCTAGGAGAGAAGTGTGTCTAGAATTTGTTAAAGGAAAAAAGATGTTTTAGGTAGCAGGAGAAGAGGTCCTAGCCCTAATAAATAATATATATACCGTAAAATTTTATGTATAAATAACACAAGTCGCTATAAGTCTTAACCCTCGGAAAATAAGAATAGCAGTCAAGTTCCCCATTTAATTCCACTTGCGTTGCATTAAATTTGAAAGTTAGCCAGCTCCATCCGAGCCCTATTTGCACAGGACATAAACAAGCTGCACGAGCAGCTGCACTTGACTAAACAATACACAACTTATAGTCGGAATATCCCGGGCACAACAGAGCTCGGCTAAGGGACTCCAAATTCGATTACCCGCCAGCCAAATGGAAGCCAAGGGAACTGAACTTCCCGGCAAGCAACAATAAGTGAAAGTTGGGGCAAATCCCTGCTTGGCTGCACATGATTTGGCCGAGTTGTTGTCGCTCAAGCACGCAGCCAATCAATATCAATCGCAATTCAATTTCAATCTCAACTTCAAGCCAGAAGTCGCTGTCGTCTGGCTTTGGCGATTTGAAAAATGGCAAAGTGCACTTTGCACAGTTGCGCCAGTAAATTACTTCGAGGGGATTTGTGTGCGGAGACTGGTGGCCATAATGAGCAGCAGCCCAGATTCGGGGAACTCCCCTGCCTTTGCCTTGCCAATGTTTGCGTAAATTTGCGCAAGATTTGTTGCCATCAAACGAGCGTCGAAATTCGCGTTTGATTAATGCCGCCAATGCATTTGTGTCCTCCTCGCAGGAGCAAGTGACGAGCAGGGAGCTCCGTGCAGGTGCCGGAGCAACAGGCAGCTCTGATTATTAATGGTTCCTTGGTCTCGCCTCTCTCTCTGTGCAGTCTGACATGCAAATTACAAAACTTGCCAAACTTTTGCCACCGTCAACTGGCAGTCAACGCATAAAGATGGCTCATAAAAACTGCAAGAAGCAGGCAGCCAGGAAGTCGAACAAATGGCAAGGGGAAGGACTTGAGCAAAAAAGCTCAAAAGAGTCAAACAAATAAGCAAACAGACTGTCCCGACAGAATCAGTGGAAAAATACTACAAAGTTAACACAGAAAATGGCAACAGTCAGAATGACAGGCTGCTCGAGAAGGAGCAATTCATAAATAAGAAAGTTTAAGAGACAATAAATTATAGAAATAAATATACATAAAATAGAAAGATATATTTCATAATTAAATTGAATTTAATACTGTGATTCGGATTGAGATTATTTGTTAGCCCATTTGGTGTAGACTTATTTAATTAACAAATGAAAACTCTGAGTGGTATATTTACATTTACAGATATTCCTATTTTCACACTCCCTTTAGAAATAATTTCTTAAATGTGGAATACTTCATTTGAATTAAACAAGGACTTCAGTTATTTACTCCCCAATTTCCTTGAATTAAATTCTGCCAATATAACTGACCAAAATCCTACCTCATCGACTCATCTCAGGCTCAGCTGGCCACAGAAATAGTTTGGCCAGAAACATTTCAGCAACTTTAGTAGTTTGGCATTTTCTTCCCATTTTTTTTTTTATTTTTTGTGTTGTTGATTTTTGTTTAATTTTTGTATTTGCTGCTCAACCGGTTTTATTTTTTTTGCTTCTCCGCAAAACTGTTGAAAAATGTTTTGCCATGCAAATATTTGTAAATCAAGCGGAAACAGAATTACGAGCAACTTCCTGGTCGCAATAACTGCTTTCTGTGTTAGCCAAGGCATAAAAAAGGAGCTGGGCAGAGGCGTACTTAAAAAGGATATAATGAGGGAAATGAGGGATCTTAAAAGGATACAAAATAAGAAGCTAAAAAATTAATGAATTATGTTTTTAGGCTTGTAACTATAAGCCAACCGGCTTTGTTTTATTTACTATTCTTCCTATATATTATTTTTTTCAGATTAATGTTTTTAAGGATATATAAAATCCCATATCCCTACAGTTTTATAAATTTTGATAGTAATTACCCCCCTTTCTACCTCCCCACTTCCATTTTCACACAGAGACATGAACGTGTTGAATACCCAAAGTTCATCAAGTGACCCTACGTACCCTTTTCCCGCCTCTAATTGGAAGGGGGATCAGGAACAGGAACAGGATTTGAATGGGGATTTCAGGGAGCAGAACACCAGCTTTGGGTTAATGTGCCGCATTGAATTGTGCCTCTGACCGGCCCAGCGGGCAAGGAGGTTCTCCTCTTTTCACCATTTGACCCTCATTTGTTTGCTTGTTGCGGTTCCCACTGCCGCTGATGTTTTCAACTTTAGCAGGTGTTTGAACTTGGCTGTATTTGCGTTAGCGGCCGCAGCCACAGCTGCTTATTCAGTGTACCTGGTGCGAGTTCCTGGCCCGTGTAAATATATGGAGAGTGCATGAGTGCAAAGCGAAATATGATTGCCGAACGTGTGGGTCGAAAGAGGTGAAAAAGGCCTAATAGGAATATATATGGCTTGTTAAACGGTGCGAATGTAAAACTGATGTTTTTTAAGTAGGGGCCATTGATTGGTTTGAGTTCAGCAGCTTGGTTTCCCACTGGGATGGTTTAATAAGTACTATATTTTATGAATTTTTTAATATTATCCTTCGTAAAGGTCTCGGAGAGGAGCTCATTAATTTATAGAATTACAATTCCATTAAAAAATATTCAAGACTTTATGAAGATTGACAAAATTATGAATGCATTGACTTTTATAGGCATTTAGTTGTATATTTAAGTATTCATATTAAATATAAAATGGCCAACTTTTGTTTCTACATGTAGATACTTATCCTGTGTACTTCCTAATATTTTACTTACATTTTTCTACATTTACAAAGAGTCCTTAACAAGGACACACTCCTAGGTAAAAGCTTCTCTTGAAAGCTTGCTATGTTTCTGCGCAAAACATCGCCAACCTAAAGCCTTTCTTGTATATGAATTTTACAATATAAATGTATAAAATACGTGTTTTTACAATGTTTATAATGACGAATAAATATATAAACAATTTATGGATCAAATGCATTAGAACCTTGTTCGTATTTCTATAAATATTTAGCGCAAAGAACAGTGTTAGGGTTAATAATATAATATTCTGATTATACATTTTATGTCTATTAATTTTCGGTTTTTAACAGCTGCATTTACTTGCCTAATTAACCAATCAACTGTTAATTGGTCGTCCAACTGGCCATGCAAGAAAATCACCGATAATCCCTTCAATACGGGGAAAAGCCCACTTGAAGGTTGTCCCTGGCACAAAGGACCCTCGATTGACAGGACCATGAAAGCGCTTTCTCTTCTTTAATTACAATTGGCATTATAATGAGGTTTGGCACCTTTTGCCGAAGCTAGCATTGAAATGTGTTAGGTGAGGAAAATTTGGGGGCCAACCAGGGACCCCTTGAAATAAGTTCAAGTAGTTCATGCAGGAGTAATACACCCTTTGAATAAAATATTCAAAACTAAACACATTACAAGCCTAAACATTAAATAATATTAACAAATAAATACCATTTGATTATCAAACGTTCTTTGAACTGAAAGCCAATCAGTAATTCTTTCATTTAATTTTAATAAATTCAAACAAATTACCAAACTACATGCAGTTAACTTATTTCAGCTTAAAATGTATATTTTTCTTTAGGGTGTAAGTTCAACCACTAACCTGCTGATTTAAGTTTGTGGTTTTGCGGTTAAGCTACAAGTGCTTTAATCCTGTTTTTGAATTGCAAGCTTGCAGCACGTTGGCTTTGACACGACCTACAACGTATGTTCGTCGTAGGGGGGAACCACAATTGAATTATAAAGTTTATCGCATGCAATTCACACAAGCAGCGGCACGAATGCATTTTTAACAGGCATCGCAGGACTCGAGTCCTGTCCCCTCACCCCAAAACACTCCGTTGCCACTTGCCAAAGCATTCCTTTGTGCATTTCTAAGCGGAGGAGCTGAAACATTCTCGACAGCAATGCGAAATGTTTTCCAGCTTTGGCAAACTGATTCGCAAGCTGTCTTTCGTGATGCAAAGAAAGGATTCCCCCCACAGTCTAAGAATAAATTCAATGTTTCAGCTTCCTCCCGCCCCATCGAAAGACGTGGCCTTTAATTAATGGCTTTAAGCCGTAATCAATGTACTTCCCTGATTAGCTATCGCTATCGTTTTATTGCGCATACGCCACGTGTGCCGTTTAAGTACCCACGGAAGCTCTTATCCGCCATTTCACCTTTCCAAACGAGACAACACAACAAAAAGAGAAGCTCATTAAATTGTTCCTAAACTTTAAGGCAAAACTCTCGATTTATGGCCCCTCCAAGTCCCACGATCTTGATAGGAAGGCATATGATGAGGCGACGGAACAAAAAACCCCGAGGTCAGCGCTCGATTTCCATTCCTGCGAGCAATTGCTGCCGTCTGAGACAGATTTGGACCGTGCTTATTTGTACAATAGCCCCTGCGTTTGTCTTAAGGACCGCACTTGGCAGTTTTAGCCAAGCCACAGACGCAGCACACACCCACACACCGCTCACAAAAGCCGCAGACCCACTCACACTCACACTCCGGCACAGTCAATAACTTAGACTGTGTCCTGTCCCCGACATTGTCAGTCCAACACCGCCCCTGACTACGTTATTCAATTATGCAAAAAGCAGCAACAATGCGTTTGGCAACATGAAAATTATGTTTTTAATTTTTAAGCGCACAAAAACAAAACGGTTGAGGGAAAAAGGCCAACACAAAGAGTCCCAAGCAAATTGGCCGACCACCGAACGCATCAAAAAACATTAAAAAGTCAGGAGTGTGTTGCAAAAAGGCAAAAACACAACTATACACACTCAAAACAACACGCTCGAAAGCGTGGACAGTGGATAGAATTTACTGGAAAGGTGATAGAAATGTTTAAAGTGGAGTTTGTGAAAATATTTCATTGAGTTTCATTGAATTTGCGGAAAATATCAAGCAAAATTACTAAGTAATCCTTCATATTTTTATGTTAAACCTTTTAAATTTAACTCATTAATTTAAAAAAGAAGTCTTTATAATATCTCCTTTAAGCAAACCCATTTTTAAGCCTTAAATTTTATATTTTATATGCAAGAATGTATTGTTTGCGAAAGCTGCAGCTTGCTGGCAATGCTCAATTTTAATATTGACCTACAATAAACAACACGGCAATGTTAATAAATAATTTATATACAATTTTAATATATACACTTTTTATAATTAACAATTAATAATAAATACCTATAAAATAAGTCTTCTTTAACGTCTTCTCTTAACCCACCGTGGCTTAAACCTATTTGCTAGCCATCTAGCCAACATCAGCTGGCACTTAAGTGCCCGGGACACTGACCAGGACAACGCTGGAAAGCCAGGAGCGAAGGGACACAGCAGACAGAGGCAGGGACACAGCGGCAGCAGCACATAATCAAGAGGGTTTTTTTTTTTGTTAGATCCGGAGCACCAGCAGCGGGCAACGCACTAAATCGGATTACCCCAGAATTATCCTTGTTGGCATTTATTTTGGCCATGGCTTTGACGCACACCGCCTCGCACAGGGGGGGGGGGGG